>CAIGQZ010001197.1:4867297-4909093 GCA_903798205.1 Danio tinwini
CTTCTTCTTCTTCTTCTTCTTCTTCTTCTTCTTCTTCTTCTTCTTCTCCAACCTAACACAACCTTCAAACTGGTCTGACTCAGGTTGCTATATTTTTTCCAAATTCTTGCTAACAACATGCTAGTTTATACTAAAAACATGCTAGCAACAGGCTAATTCATAACCATGCTAGTTTATGTTAGCAACTGCCTAGCAACCACTCAGAACACCTTAGCAACTGCCTAGCAACACCTTAGTAACCACCTAGAACACCCTAGCAACTACTAAGAACACCTAAGCAACGACCTAGCAACGCCTTAGCAACTACCTAGAACACCTTAGCAACTGTTTAGCAATGCCTTAGCAACCACTTAGAACACCATAGCAACCGCCTAGCAACACCTTAGCAACTACTCAGAAGACCCTAGCAACACCTTAGCAACCACCAAGTTACGACTCAGAACACCCTAACAACCACCTAGCAAGAGACATGCCAGTCCATACTAGAAACCTGCTAATCTATATATAGTTATCTATCTATGCCAACTATTTAAAACTTCTTAAAAGCTACTTTAATTATTTCAAGAGTTCACACTTAGCTGATGATTGATTATAAAGCTTGTTTGGCATGCTGTCCCGGGAGAGAGCCCTGAGCTCATAAGATCCTCGAGCCCGGGGGCTCCCTCCCGTTTGCAAGGCGAGAGGGGAGTTTGAGCTCAGGTAGATCTCGAGAACTCCCCTGCTGTAGTAGCTAATGAACAGATAGTGATTGCTTATAAGATATAACTTCTTACTAGGAGCATGTCTATGCTGCCAATTTAGATTAGTCAATTAACTTAAGTTGCATGTTTTTAGACGGTGGGAGGAAACCGGGGAACCCGGAGGAAACCCACGTGAACACGTGGAGAACATGTAAACTCCACACAGAAACGTTGGCTGGCTTGGTAAGGACTAGAACCAGTGACGTTCTTGCTGTGAGGCAACAGTGCTAACCACTGTGCCACCGTGCCACCCATCTAGGAAAGGAGGAAGAGTAGGGGTGGAAGGGGGGATTCTTCAAAACGAAGATAGCTGTGATTTGGAACCTAGAGTATTTATAGTGGCTTAGGAATTGTCTGATTGCTGAATTACGAATTGAATAATGTGGGGCTGGCTGCAAGCAATCAAAAGCACGTGATCCTCTCGAAATTAGTTTATAAATGAACTTCACTTAAACTTTAAACCTACTTTAAACTTTCAGACTAGGCTTTCTCAAGCCATCATAAAGTTTGTCTATGAACTTTTACTTTTCTAGTGGTGCAGTAGGTAGTGCTGTCACCTCACAGCAAGAACGGTGCTGGGTCGTAGGTTCGAACCTCGGCTGGGCTGGGTCAGTTTCTGTGTGGAGTTTGCATGTTCTCCCTGCGTTCGCGTGGGTTTGCTCCGGGTGCTCCGGTTTCCCCCACAGTCCAAAGACATGTGGTACAGGTAAATTGGGTAAGCTAAATTGTCTGTAGTGAATGAGTGTGTGGATGTTTCCCAGAGATGGGTTGTGGCTGGAAGGCCATCCGCTGCGTAAAATCGTGTTGGATAAGTTGGCGGTTCATTCCGCTGTGGTGACCCCGGATTAATAAAGGGACTAAGCCGACAAGAAAATAAATAAATGAATAAAGTTGTGGCTGCATGGTGGTAGCCAAGGCTCAAACCAGCAATCTTCTTGCTGTAAGGTGCGCCACTGTGCTGCTTAATTTTTTCAAAATACCACCAGACCACACTTATGAGTTAGTAACCACAGCAAATATATATTTCTGTCTAAAACATTTTTTTTTTTAAATAAGTTTTTATGAAAAACTTTTGTCCCCGCTCTCCTCCAAAGTTGATTAAAATAACATTTTAAGGTTTGATCACTGCATTGAAACTTGATGAAATATCTAAGTAAAAAAACAAGTCAACAACAAATTCTCTTTTGAGAAAAAAATGCACAGGAAAATAATTATAGCCATTATTAAAGGCATAATTCCCTCAAACCAAAATTCCTGTCATTTACTCACCCTCCACTTGTTCCAAACCTGTTTTTTCTTCTACTGCTCACAAAAAAGTGATAAAGTGATTTGGAAGAATGTTGAAAAGCAACAGCCATTTTTGTTCTTATACTGTAAAATGTTTCACTTTGTTAAACTTACAAACTCAAGTTCACTAGCTGCCTTGAAAATCAGAGAGAACTTAACTTAGAGAGTTTCACAATTAAGTAAATCTCAACATCTTAGTTGAAACAAATAATCTAAGTTAACTCACATTTTCAAGGCAAAACTTTTGTAAGTTTGTAAGTTTAACCAAGTGAAACGTTTTACAGATGAATACCAGTGACTGCATACTAAGTATGTTGGTTTTCAACAGAAGAAAGAAATGTATTTCAGTTCAGAACCACTTAAATATGAGTAAATTGAGATTGAATTTTCATTATTGGGTATACTATCCCTTTAACTACATCACCTGTTTAAAGGTGAGTCCACATTCTGAAGCAACCAGGCTCTTCTCCACTCTTCCATCTCCCTCATCAACTGCAAGCCAACACTGGCCGAGAAAGAACCAGCAGGAGCCCTGAACCAGGTCTTTTACCACCACATGGCTCAGATACCAGCTGGGAGATGAACCTCCATTATCCTGCCAGAGGTGCACCTTCCACACTCGACCAAGACTCTCTGGAGAACTGAATAATAGAGGATAATCACAACATATTAGACAAAGTTACAGTGCCAAGCATATATGAGTACACCCCTCACAAATCTCTCTTTTAAATTCATATTTTTCATAGGAAGCTATACAATATTATATTTGTGCATATACATTAGATTAGTCAGTACTGAAGCCAAATCTGGAGCTTATCTAACAGAATGACTAACTATAACAGTCCAAAAACTAGTACACCCAAATCAATATGTTATAGAAAAATATTCAATACAAATTTAAAACAGAGGAAAAATCAAGAGACCAAAAAAACTGAAAAATCGAGTTGAAATTCTGTATATTGTAATTTACTTATTTGTTGCGATATTTAGCTTGAATTTAATTGTATTATCTTTCAATTTCTAAATATGTTTGGTGACTAAAATATTATTTTAATAAATATATCTGTTTAATAAATCAGTTTTGTTTAAACATACCAAAATACATTGCCTATATTCACTAAGAAATAGTTAAAAATATTCATTTTTAAAATGGGGTGTACTCAATTATGCTAAGGACTGTATATTAGAATTAGCTTTTTCATTGCCAGTGTGTCAACAGTCGGGAAAAGAAATAAAACAAACAAAATATTTCCTAACGTTGAGGTTGTTTACAAAAAAAGTGACCAGACGTTCAGTTTTTTTCCAGAACAATCCCATATTTGAGTTCTATGTTTATTGTCGACTTATAAAAAAAATCATGATGATGGGGAGGTGGTTGGAGTGAATATCGTTGACAAAGATAGTCATTTTGAATTTATTGTAACTTTTTGTTTGTTCCGTAATTTGTTTTGTTTTGAAAATGAATCTAAAAATGCAAATATACTGTCACGCAACGGATAAAGACAATGCACAAGACATCGCAAGCAAATCAGGGCAAAGGCAGGTGGCAGCTTATTCACACCATGTTTATGTTTTTACTGTAATAAATTCATTATACTTTTATTCAAATATATTGCATTAGTTATAAAATTAAGAAATAAATGAGGAAATTACTTATGGTGTAATACAGTTTGGTATATTTACCTTCGGCCCACAGCCCTCAATCAGGTTTGGTTTTTGGCCCTTCATAAGAAAATGTTTGGGCACCTGCTTTAAACTGCTTTAAACAGTTTCACTGATGTTTGACTGTACCTTATCAAAACACTAAATGTGCAAAATAAGCTTTTACCTGAGTATGAAAGTATTCCTAGAGTTGTTCGCAAAGAGTCTGGAGTCAGAGCTGCTGATTTCCCTGGTCTGGGAGACACCTTCATCTCCATGCAGAACAATGTAAACCTGACAACAACAAATGCAGAGATAACAATCTACCGTTACATCTAATGCATGCAACTCACAATATGCATTAATACAGTGAATTCATCAACGATCTCTTAAAATAATTTCACATTCAATCTCATTGCTCATCTTTACCTTTGCTGTCATCCTGGTTCTAGATCTAAAGCCTGTGTCAATGATGACAGCATAGAGAAAGCAGTCTGAGGGATTGTTTTCTGGAAGCAGGAACGAGCTTGTAGTTTTTTGTAAGGAAACATCAGCTTTCCTACAGATGACTGACACCATTATATGGAGAGCCAGGAATATTACTGCCAAAATGACTGGGATGTAGTTGGGTTTGGAGCTGCAGGACAGGAGGAGAATATCTGTAAGCGTGAGGTAAAAAGCAACCGTTTTCAGATCTGATCAATTTGAAGGTGTTGCAGGTGTACTGGATGAACTGTGAAACATCTGCAGAGCTGTAGTTGTTTGTGATGGCCTCATGTGATACTGCAAATGATGCCAGGTGGTTGCAACTGAAAAAAAACATAAATTTTTTGTGTGTGTTTTATACTGCTGTTTGTTCAAACTACATGTTTAAAATAAGCTGAAACAACACAGTTTTTGTCATTTCTTTGGCCGTTTTATTTGTTTTATGTTCAGTCCACTTAAATTTGTAAACTATTAAGTTAACTTAAACGTTTTGTGTTGGGACAACATGAAGGAATTGTGTTGGTCCAATACATAGTTAGGGGATTTGTAGTTCCCAGCATGCTTTGCATGGGATTGAATTAAGAGAAGGAATGGTTGACAATAAAAGTAATCTTAGGTGTTTAAAGTAAATAGAAAGACTTGTTAGAGTGTAATCTTCACTTTAGTGTGAAGATTTAGAAGATCTTCATGTAATGCTTTGAGTTTTAAGATTACACCTTGCAGAAGCACCCATGCTTTGGGTGTTGGTAGTTTAATTAGCAAAAATTAAGATTGTTGCTTTGCTCATTGAGCAATAAATGTCCTAAAACTTGTTCTGAGATCAGTCTCAATCAACTGTAAGTCATGAAAAATGGCTCTTTTAGTTCATTTTGGGTAACTTCAAACAAAACGAAAAGGCTTTAAAATGTATGACACGTAATAGGCATCCATGATATTATTAGACCTTTAAGTTTAAGTTAAATAAAAAATACAAATGTATTTAAACTTTTACTTGATAAAATCATGTTGGACCAATTTAATTGCATTTAATTGTGTAAATAGTTTTTTTTTAAGTTGGTGCTAAACAAATTTATTGGATGGAAATCCTGCCCTCAATAAAATTTGAGTTATTTTTTGAGTGTATGAATAGGATCTAGTTTACCTAAAAATGAAAAGCCTGTCGTCATTTACATTTATTGATCCAAGCATATTTAAATGTTTTTCTTCTGTTGAAGCTGTGTTCAGTAAAAAGTATTTTTTTCCTACAATCAAAAATGTACTTTTGCTGCTTGTTCAAACTACTTATTTAAGCTGAATCAACACAACTTACAAGTTGTTGTTTTTTTTGTTGTTTTTTTAGGACAATTTAATTGTTTTATGTTCAACCAATGTTCAAAATTTGTAAAAAAAAAAAAAAAAAAATTAAGCTAACTTAAAAGATTTGTGTTGGTACAAAATGAAGGAATTGTGTGAAACTCTGCAAGGCTTTTTAAAATATCTTCTTTTGTTTTAACAGCAAAAAACATACACTACTGAAACCACCTGAGAGTGAGCAAATGGCAAGTAAAGGACATTTTTTAATTCATAATGCCAGACCGTACTGTCCTACAATGGTGGAGTAATTGACATTCAAAACAATAGATTAATTCAATTATTACTTACATGAATTATTCATTGTAATAAATTTATATCAAATATACTTGCAAACCTATTCGAAGGCATGATTTCATAACGCCACACAATTCTAATTCAGGAAACTGTTATGTTTTACCACTAGGTGGAGCATTTATTGTACAATCCGATTCCGTACCTGCAGTAAATCCGGTCTGGAGAAACAGCAGCAAGAGGAAAGCAACCATTGGGCTTCCACTGTTTCACACCATCCCAGGACAGACACTCAACAGTCTCAATGCGCAGTGTGTAGTTCACAGCTCTAGTGATGTACTTGCTGCTAGGTTTTTTATTGTAATCTGCTTTGAGAAGCATCAGATAAACAGTCCCATTAGCTGGAAATAAAAAAATAAAGCAATGTTGGTTGTTCGTGATTTGTATATTGTATATAAATTAATACAAATATATATTTGTTATGAAATAGGTAAGACATAATATGTAATCGTGCAGAAAATAATATCTATTCAGTTTTTACAAATATTTCCGTTATAATATTGAATAATATATAAATGTTTAGATTATTTGTGTACAATACAATGTTCTGTGTTTTAGTGGATGTATTATATGAGTGATTTGTTTACCAGCTTTTATTTGCATTTGCATTGCAAACCTTAAATTAAAATTAGTTTTTTTATTTATGTTTTTCAGCTCCTATACTTTCAAAATCCTTCTGCATAAATAAGCATATTCTATTCTATTCTATATTTTATTATATTATATTATATTTAAAATTAAATTGAAAAAAATAAAAAAATATTTTGGCTTCGTCACTTATTAATCAGGGGTCGTCTCGTCGGAATGAACTGCCAACTATTCCAGCATATGTTTTATCCAGTGGATGCCCTTCCAGCCACAACCCAGTACTACACTGTAAAACCCAACTTTATCAAATGAAATGAGTGTAGTTAACTCAAAATTTACTGAAAGTTAATTCTACTCATTTGAGTAATTAATTTAAGTTAATTAAATACCTCATTACTTCAACTTAAATGGAGTAAGTTCACAGTGCTAATATAGTTTTTTTTTTTTTACTCAAATGGTTTATAGCAATCGGTTTTCTCAAACGGTTTGAGTTGCCTTAACTTATTGGGCTCTACAGTACTCAGATGAGTTCTCTTCATTTATTGGGTTTTACTGTGCTTAAATTGCTTTGTTTACTCGAATGGATTAAGTTCACAGTACTCAATAGGATTAGTTTTTTAACTTAAATAGTTTGTTTCAATCGGTTTGAGTTACCTTAACTTTTTGGGTTTTACAGTGTAGGAAACAACCATACACACTCATTCACACACACTAATACACTACAACCAATTTAGTTCATCCAATTCACCTATGGTGCATGTCTTAGGACTGTGGGGGAAACTGGAGCATCCGGAGAACATGCAAACTCCACACAGAAACGTCAACTGGCTCAGCCGGGACTGGAACCTGTGACCTTCTTGCTGTAAGGCGACAGTGCTATCCACTGAGCCACCATGCCGTCCAATACTAATATTTTAAATATTTATGTACATATTACCTAATAAAGATATTGTTTGATAGACTGACAAACGGATGGACAGACAAATAGACAGATACACTCTCATAAATAAAGGTACAGGAGCTGTCACTGGGGCAGTACCTTTTTAAAAGATACATATTTGCACCCAAACAGTCCACAGTGTTACCTCAAAGGTGCATATTAGTGCCCAAATGCACCTAAAAAGTACCTCTGAGGTACCATTATGGACCCTTCAGATATAAATATGTACCTTTTGAAAAGGTACTGCCCCAGTGACAGCTCCTGTACCTTTATTTATGACAGTGTAGATCAGCAAAAATATTTCAACAAACCATGCAAATAGGACTGAGGGAGAAAGAAGTGAGCAGTCTGTCCTTTCCAGTGATATATTTTCTGTTTGTTGTACAGATCAGGTGTTGGCTGCTCATACATCCTGTGAACAGAAGTTAAATGAAATACAATATATAACTCAGAAACTATCAGGACTATCACTGAAATGTCCTCACCTGAGCAGCATCAGTATGGGAAAGGGTCGTTCAACAGGTCTGGTAAAGTGCACAGTGATCTGAATTGCTCTCTGAAGTGTCTCTGACGTGATGTTGAACTCATGAATGTTTACCTCACTAAGCATAAGAGTGAAGTCTGTATGTTTGCTCTGCTGGAACAAAGACAAGCACAAACCTTTGCTGAAGACAGTAAATAACAGACTGTTTTGGGATGTTCTTTACTTACGCATCACTGTATAATGACTTTTATTGGCTTTTAATGTATTTATTTTGATTATCCTTTTAATTTACAGCAATATCTTGTACCTTTCTCTTCAAGTTAAATGAACACTCCACTTTTTTGGAAAGAGTGGAAATAATTGGAAACAGGCTCAGGTGGCAATAGTTAGAAATAGGCTCAGTTTACAACTCCCCAAAAGTTAAACAGTTAAGTTATACGATTTTTGAATCCACTCAGCCGAATTCTAGTTGTGGAGGGAGCACTTTTAGCTTAGCTTAGCATAGATCATTGAATCAGATTAGACCATTAGCATTTTACTCACAAAAAAAAGCCAAAAAGATTTTTGATAATTTACCTATTTAAAGTTTGATTCTTATTACATCCTGTACTAAGACCAACACAAAATGACAAGTTGCCCAGTGTGCAGCTGGGGACTACTTTCAGCTGCATTATAATCTCATTCCAACTGTTGCAGCCATGTTATGACAGCAAAGTTCTTTGATACGCATGAATGAGTAGTCCCTAGCCATATCAGCCTAGAGAATGGCTACTTTGATTTTCCATTGGTCTTAGAACACGATGTAACAACAGAAGAGTCAAGCTTTAAAAGGAAAATGTATAAAAAAATCTGATTCAATGATTTATGCTAAGCTAAGCTAAAAATAATGGCAAAAAAGACTGGCAATAGAGCTACTTTATAACTAATTTAGACAGAATAAGAGGACTTCAGATATTAGATCAATTCCATTTAGGATGTTTAAACAAACATTATTATTTCACTTTAAGGCAGTGTTATCCCTGAAGATGTCACTTTTTTTGGTTGTTTGGTTGGTTGTTTTGGTTGTTTATATATTTGATAGTGTATATTAGTTGTATATGTGAATTTACAAATGAGATGTAAATTTGATTTTGGAAAGGAAGATGGCACATTTTCAAGGGTCTAAAATTAAATAAAATGTAAAAGTAAAGTAAACAGTAGGATAATCAAACAGAAGAAAATTGTCACTATTAGAAAAAAGAAGTTAAAAAATATGTACTTTTGTCTCCTCTTTTCTCTGAAATTCTACAGTAACTGGAGTGGAAAGATGTCTGACTTTGATTTCCTTTCTCGTGGTGCAGTTGTAAAGCCGAATGTCTGCTGTCTCTCCACTGAACTGTAAAATCACATTAAATTACAAAGTAATTTGCTTCACGTGGCAAAGCACATGTGTTCTCATATTCAGCCAAGCATTTATTGTATACCTGCATGTCTCTGGAAGAGCGGTATGGGCTCTGTCTGTACACTGTGAGCCAGGTAATAATGCAGGGCTTTTGCTGGCTGTTGATTCTCCATTGCTGAAATTGCATCTCCAGAAAGTCGGTGAAGTGAAACGCAGTGAGGCCAAATGTTTTCACCGTAGAATGAGACTCATTGTCTTTCCAGGCCAACAATTCCATGAAAGTGGTGCTCAGATTGTACTGTGAAATGTTGCTGGACATCATGCACTCCTGTGATTAATATGTGATTATAAGGTTAATATTAAAATATCCAGGACATTGTCTGTTTAACCTACATTTTAAGACTAAAATCTTATATTAAAATAAAACTGTGTGACTAATATTTTGCAGTTTTCAACAAACTAAGCAATAATAGATTATAAATTAACTGTTCACCTGGTAGATCATTTGTTTATATCACTGTGATATTTTGCAGGGACATTTTTTTATTCAATGATATTGTATCAAGGATGAATGGAGTTTATTTGTGCAAACAATTCACAAAAATAAAAATAAAAAATCATATTTTGACTACTCTTATTCTTGCACAATTTGGACATTTTACCTAAAATTATGAAAAGTGTTAAATGTTAACTGCAAATTGTGAGAAGTAAATGTAAAATTCTAAAAAAAAAAAAAAAAAAAGCAAGAATTTCAGATAAAACTAGATCACTCCAGGATTCCCAAAAACAACTGCTGTCTTGCAGCCTTGTTGTGGCAAAGAAGCTAGTGCTAAGGTTTTGGAAATCAACAGAATCCCCATCATTTAGATCTTGGCTGGAAGAATTAACTAAATTAGCACATCTGGAAAGAATCAGATTTCTTATGGCAAAGAAATTATTCTCTCTTAGGACAAGATTTGGTCTCCTCTTCTCCTCTATCTTGAAAGCGTAGGTTGAATACCCAGATGGTGAAGGTCACACCAACAGTACTGCATAAACTTTAGTCCCAGGGATGGGGTGGGTTCTAGGGCTTAGACGTCTTGTGTTTTTTGAAAAGCATATTCTGGGTCCATCCGAATTACTTATTTATTTATTTATTTTTATTTTATTTTTATTTATTTTTTATGTGTGCTAATTAATTTGTTGAATTCTTTTTTGTAAAAAAAAACTAGAGATGTTGTAATATTTGCTGTAATGCTGCAATGAATATCTTAATAAAAAACTAAATAAAAAAGTGAGGCATATGCTCAAAATTCTGACAAAATGTAAACTCTAAATTAGGCTTAATTTTAAACATATAACACTGAATTTATTTTATTATTCATTAACTATTTAATAAAGGATTATGACTTTTGATTTCAATCCGCTGTGGCGACCCCAGATTAAAAAAGGGACTTAGCCGAGAAGAAAATGAATGAATGAATGAATATTATTAAGTATTTTAAAGAGCACATGATATCAATATTGTTCATGCTCATTATCACAATACACTGAATTATTGAATGTCGTCATTTGTCTACAGATTTCTGAATTTTTTTTTTCTCACAATTCTGAAAGATAGATAGATTAGATTTGTGAGATGGTGAGATGTAAACATTAATTATGCAACAAAAAGTTACAATATCCTTTGTAATTTATTTTAAAAATTGTCAAAACTGCATGATATAAAGAAAGAAAAAAACAATCTCAGAATTGAGATGCAAACTGTGAGATCAAGAAACAAACAAATAAAAATTTTAATAAGGATGCTTGACTTACCAGTATTAAATCAGTGATGGTGTGAAGTGCTTTATTTATGAGTTGGTGTCCTGGTTTTGAGAAGAGAACGGGAGCCTTCAGCACACCAGACAAAAGAGAAACCATTGCATTAACATGACCTGCAGGAGGCTCGGATCCATGTAAGACAGACGAGATCTCATGATGAACATGCTGGATTATTTGTTTGACACTGTGAAATGTCAGCTAAAAAAAGATAAAATAATTAGCAAATCATAAAAATCATCATGAAAAAAACTTTTAAATGAGTCAATAATATTCTTTGAGTTATAATTCTTTGAGTTATACTCACTTGGCTTGAGATTTTTATCAGATCACTAAGCCTGTAAATAATTTCATATGAAATTCCCTAAAGCAAAAATCAGGAAAAATATTTGAAATTATTTTAAACAGTGCTTTATTTGGAAATCTCAATTACAGAATCTAAAATAAATTAAACAAAATAGCTTTGACGGCAGCAGTAAAGACCTTGTGAGTGATGGAGAGTTGACAGACTGCTGAAATGAGCGTGGTGCGTGTGAGCATCAGAAACTCCACAGACGACTCCAGGTCCAGACTCAAGCGGTTCAACACTTTCGTCAAAATAAAGATGTAGTTGATGATGTCTCGATTACTCCCTGTCTTCATCAGACTACTCAAGTTACCAACTCCATACTGGTACCTGGAAGGATTAAAGATCAACTGAAACTCAAATTCATCAAATACACATGTTGGATTTAATGTATTGGGTAATTTCGCACAGTTCTTGATCCGGGTCGGGCTGAGATGATGAGTTTCTCTGAAAGCTGGGAAAAACAGTTACTGTCACAGGACATGGTTTGGTCGCTGATCCAAATCGGTTTTTTATTTCAATATAGACTGTAACTGTGTGAACAAAAAAAGATTTCAGAGAGTGAGATTAGATGTGAAATAATGTCATAAAAATGAAAATGGTGATGCACTGGTAATATGAACACCTTGTGTACACTGGTGTTTTATTTACTTTGAAAATTTTTTTACTCAGAATTTGCTCAGTAAATTTCACAAATAATTACTACCCAGTAGGCATCTTAATGTCAAAATACATTAAAAAACGTCAAAAACAAGTAAAAAATACTAATCGATTTGATGTCAATTGACTACGCTGATGCCAAAATGATATCTAATTGAACATTTGTATCAAAAACATGTCAAATATAGATTACAGTACTGTCCTGTAACTTATTTTTGACATGTTTTTGTTGGCAATGTTGGATGTCAATTTGATGTCATTTTAACATTGTATGGATATAAAATCCGCTGTAAATTTGTCATTTGTACTGAAGCTTTTAGATAAATAAAGCTTCTAATATCATAATACTTTGTGTTATTTTGGTGGTCAAAAGAGCATCAATGTACAGTATGCATGTTAAGTGAATGTCAAGGTTTTGACATCAAATTTATTTGCATTTTTGATTCATTTTTTTTATTGTTTTGACATCAACGTGCCCGCTGAAAAAAAATAAATAGCAACTAACACATTGAAATACATATGAAATTATTAAGCAGAAATTGTCTACACTGAAAAAAAATGTTGCAAACAATTTATGTTGATTGAATTTAAACAAACAACTTAAATGTAGTAATATTCAACTTAATTTGTTTGTTTAAAATTTAGCCTAAATAAATAGTTTACAACCACTTAACTTAAAAATATTTAGTAATGTAATCTTTTTTTTCAGTTTAACTGTACCTTTGTAATCATCATTCGGATCTCCACTAGGCAGACTAAAATAGTGTTGAAAGTCTCTGCCTTTGTAAAGGAGTTTCCTCTCAGTGTTTCCCACACTGTAACTGTACTCATAAAGGAGATCCTGAGCACAGAATAACAAATACATCCAGGTCAGATCATATTGCATTCAGAATCAGTATATGATTGTTACATTCACTGTCTGATTGGAACCAAAGATTAGTTGCTTTATAAAACAGTCGCAACTTGAAATATATTAGATTCCTAATAATTATAAATTAATAATAATAATAATAATAATAATAATAATTATTATTATTTTACTTCAATAAGGTGTCACTTTCAGTTTAAAAAAAAATTGATCAATTACCCATGCTGCAGTGGTTTATCAATAGGTTTAATGTACATATTTCTGTTTATAAACAAAAATCAGTGCAAGAATTTGGTTAAACATTTTCTTAAACAGATATAACTATAAGCAAAATTGAACAATTATTAATATATATATATATATCATTTATATTTTTTATTTAACACCAAATAAAACGTACCACCATTTTTTAAATATGTATTCATTAATTGTATCAGAAGAGCATTAAAGCAACGTGTAATTCCCTTATTAAACTCACAGTAATTCTTCCAGGTCAAAATGTATTTGAATGTTTTATGAGGATTAAATATTCCACCATTTCTGAAAAAATGGTAAACAAAACCAATATGCTAAAAGCAGTACAATGCAGACCTCTTTTCCAGAGGAGCAGAAGATGCTGAAATGCGTGTGGATTTCATTGCCGGTGTTGGGCTGCACTTGGCAGTTCATTCCCTCAGGAACAGCTTGCGTGTGGAAGAACAGCTGGCTTTTCCCTCGCAGACGCTGCTCACAACCTGACAAAGAGGACAAAATAGGAAAAATGCAAACACTGGCAGATACAAAAATAATCTTTTCAGCATTTGAGAGGGAGGAAAATGACAATTAGGAGTGGAGACCATTTGATTTTTACCTTTTAATCTAAACAGCCATTTAGAGGAATAACAAAAAAAACT
Organism: Danio tinwini; assembly: GCA_903798205.1. Taxonomy (NCBI): domain Eukaryota; kingdom Metazoa; phylum Chordata; class Actinopteri; order Cypriniformes; family Danionidae; genus Danio; species Danio tinwini. Next base: position 4,881,056 of record CAIGQZ010001197.1, read on the forward strand.
AGACAGAATATATAGTGATGTATGAAGCACCAGATTTAATATGAGACTGGCAACGCAATATGAAAACAACATTAGCCCAAATCCTAATTCACACTACAAAACTAATATGCAAATATATATTAATACCACAGGTAAATTATGCACAGTTTAAATAATTTACTTTAATTTAATAAATTGAGATAAAAAAAAACTAAAAATGACATAGGTTATACACTGCAGTTAAGAACAGTTAAAAACAAAAACTAATAATAATTAACAGCACACTTCCCCACTTGACTGATTACATAAAGAATCACATTTTTTGTTTTGTTTCATTTAAATAAGCAAATGAGTCATGATTTCATTAAATATGCACTGTTTTGAACACTAGATGACTGGATCTTTTTCAAAACTATTGCTTACATAAATTTTTTACATATTTGAGTCAAAGGATTTTTGAGCCAAAGAGAGGAATTTGGGGAATTTCTTTTATCAATATAATTCAGAAAATACTGCAAACAGACAGAAAAAAAAACTATAATATAATATGATAATAAAAAATATACTATTTGCAGAAAATTGTTCTATATTAGCAGCCAAATTATATATGAACATATCTCTCTGCAAACACTTTCAGAATATAAATCTGTAAACTCTGGTGTATGTACTTTGTGGTGAAGGGGAATTGTATGGCTTAGTGCAAAAGAAAAACAAATAATTTTACTACAAAGTGTATTTTTAGATGTTTTGCTTAAATTAAATGTATTTTTTATTAACTTTTTTATGAAGAGCAAAAAAGCACAACAAAAAAAAGCTCAACATGTTTTTATGTAGTATATTGCCTTAATTATGAAAAGTACATTATTTTTTTATTTAATTTTCATCTATAATATAAATCTTGATTATGAATATGAATAACAAGATGAAAGACTCACTTGCAAACACCTCCAGCAGATACAGACTCTTTGGTTTAAGCATGAAGGGTTTAAATGTAACAACCGGAGAGGACAATCCTTTAGGAAAAAGAGGAAAACACTAAGTAAATTTCAAAATTCATATGTGAAAACAGTGATATAAACTGTGTACTCGCATATACCTGTCAGAGTGTAAGAGTCAAACACAGATGGATAAATGAGTTGTTTGTCCAGATCCAGAAGGGTCTTCTCAGAAACCGCCTGGAGCACCAGTAGGTTTGGATCCACCAGATTATCACCCTCATCTTCATAAGAGTCAGGGAATGATCCTTCATTCCAGCTAAATCCCACTGAACCGCTCCCTTGTGTAACAGTTTTTAAAATATATAATACATATTTAAAACCTAGCAGAGATCATTATTTTAGTTTTTATGGAGATCATAAAAATGTGTACCTGTAGGTCTGCCGACTGGGATGCCTGTTTCAGCCTCTTCAATTCCAAAATTATAGTAATCATACTCTAAACACAACCAAAAATCTCATATCAGGGTGTAGCATATCATTCTGTATAGCCTGCAAAGATAAAATTCTAGAGGTTTGTTCACTTGAGAATGAAATACCTGGATCGAAGCGGTGATCACCTGATGACTCAGTGTAAAGCATGTTCTCAGTATGCAAATCTGAAAATGTAGAAACAAAGTCAGTGTTTAATTATTTGTTGTTTTTCCTAATTATGTATTTAATAATAATAATAATAATAATAATAACAATAATAATAATAGTAATAATAATAATAATAATAATAATAATAATCAGAAAATCATGTACATATAACTATTTATTTTATTATTGTTATTATTGGTAGGTGCAGTGAGAATACACATGAATCATGGGCAAATAATAATAAAATAATAAAATTAAATAATAATAAAAAAGAAAAAATACAAAAAAAATCATAAGTAAAAGTCAAATGAAAGCAGAATATGTAAATATAAATATAAAAACTAACTAATTTAATTGACAAAAACAACTATAGTGAATCAGTGATCATGCTAACCATGCTGTGGTCATTAAAAATTATTATTTATTAACATTACTATTTGTTTGCCACAAAGCTCTCATCGACATAACTTATATACACAACCAAATACATTAATATTGTTTTGTTTTTCTCAGCTTTTTAATATTAGAAGACCTCTTCCAATTGTGCAAATGATAGTTAAACGCTGACTATGTAAAGCAATTGACCACCAGGGGGCGTCTAAATTCATTTTACCATAACGGGTCGTAATAAAGTGCTGCACAAAGGTAGAATATTGCATTAATTAAAGCATGAATACAAACACTTTGTTATAATATGGTACAGAGTTTAAAACGGAACATTCTGTCATAATTTACTCATCGTTCACTTGTCCCAAATCAGTTTCTTTTTTCTGTTGAACACAATAGAAGTTATTTTTGTTCATAAATGTTGGAAACTGGTAAGCATTGATTTTCATAGCATTTGTTTTTCCTACTGTGGAAGTCAATGATTTCTAACATTCTTCAAAATATTGTCTTTTGTGTGCAACAGAAAAAAAAAACTGGTAAAGGTTTGAAATAAATAGTGTTGGAGTAAATAATGAGTAAATCATCAGTTTTGGGTAAATTCTCCCTTTAATTATTAACACTTTTTATTAACTAAATATTTGATTTATTTGAATAATTACATGATTCTGACTTATGACTGGTTACTTTTACCTGACATGAAATCTGTCACTGACACCCTATCAGAGCCTGATAAAGACTCCCTGTGACCTCCAGACGACTCTGTTTCCCCAGGGAAGGATTGGAGGAAGGCTGGCTGTGAATGCATGACAGCTGGAAACACTGCATGGCGGTTTGTGTTTAAGTTGGGACTGTGAACATCATGGTGTTTTACTGAAGTCAGAGAATCTAGTGTAACTGGGGCTGTGAGGTCAATGTGATCAGATAAAAGATAAGGAGCCAGAGATCCAGGAATGGAGGTCTCAGTCAGAAGTGCTGGAGTGTTGGGTGTCACTGCAGGCCTGGAGAAATGTAAGCTCTCCTCCATTTTTGACGGTAAACCGAGATCCATAGTGCTGCAGAACGGAACTGAGAAAGAGAAAGAGCAGTCGATATCAGTTTGATCACAAAACACAATGTCAAGAGTTTTAAATCTGAGGTGTTTTATGACTATATACAGTGCCTGGCACAAATGAGTACACCCCCTGTGAAAAGTTGAAGTTTAAGTAAAAATTGATGATACATATTGCTGAATGTTTATCAAACAAAGATATAGTTTTCCCAAATATAAAAAATACCTGACCATTTACTCACACTCAAGTGGTTTTAAATGTTTATTCTGTTGAACAGTATTGTAGAATGTATGTAGAAAGTATTATTTTTTAAGTGAAACAAATGTTTTCGGGGAAATCTAATGGATTCTTTTAAGCTGGCCAATGTACCTTCTGCAGCAGCTCTGCTGGAGGCATTGACCAGGTGAAGTTTCCAGCGATAGGTCACATTTTTTGTGTTGCAGTCACAATCCTCACAGAAAGCAGAGACACAAAAAGGCTCATTCCAGTTCACCCAATTTTCCTGGCAATCTTTACGAGACATATGAATGTTGCTGTTGAGAAAAAGAAAAAAAATATATATATATATATAAACAAATAAACACATACATTTTTTTACTTTTAATTCATTTTGTTTTAAACTAAATCTAAAAGCACAGTTTTATAAAACAATATAAAGACAGCAAAAAGAATCAAATGACAAAAACTCAGAAGTAAAAATAAAACACACGCTGTTTGGAAATCTGGAATCTGGGAGTTTAAAACAATTTCAACACTGAAAAATTCACCTTTAAAATAGTCTAAATCAGAGGTGCCCAAGCTTTTTTTTTAAGAAGGGTCAAAAACCAAACTGGACTGAGGTTAGTGGGTCAAAGGTAAATATACCTACCATGGGTAATTTCCTAATTTATTTATTAATGTTTAAAAAATGACTAGAAAACATTGCTTTATATTAACTAATACATTAATATAATGAACTTATAACAGTGCCTTAATTTGCTTGCCGATGTCGTCTGCATAGTCCTCTATCTGTCGAGTGACAGTATTTACATTTTTAAAAAGGTTGTAAAGATTCATTTACAACATTTAATTGAATCATTTTATTTCAGTTTGCTTTATAGCTCAGCAATAAAACAAACAAAAAGGTTATGTCAAATTAGAAAATTAATAATTTGTGTTAAAGGCATTCGCCCCAACCCTACATCATACTCACTCTTCTCTCAGATGGGATGGTGGGCCAATTCAAAGGTTACAATGGGCCAACTTTGGCCTGCGTGAATTACTTTGGGCATCTAAATGAAGTACTTAGTAATGCATATTACTAATAAAAAATTTAGTTTTGATATTATCATATCAAATATTATTTTAACTGGAAATATCTTCACAGAATCTGATCTTTACTAAATATTCTAAATATTTGGCATAAAAGAAAAATCAATAATTTTGACCAATCCAAAGTTTGTTAGCTTTTTACTATTTCCAAAAATATCACCATCCAAAATAAGACTTTCTGTGTAGTCCAGGATTACATATATATATATATATATATACATACACTTGAAGTCAATATTATTAGCCCTCCTGTGATTTTTTTTTCTTTTTCAAATATTTCACAAATGATGTTTAACAGAGCAAAGTTTTGTTTTTTTTCACTACATTTGCTACATTATCTTTTAATCTGGAGAAAGTCTTATTTGTTTTATTTCGGCTAGAATAAAAGCAGTTTTTAATAAAAAAAAATATTTAAAGTCAATATTATTAGCCCCTTTATGTAACATATATTTTTATATTTGTTATACAATGATTATCCTAACTTTCCTTATTAACCCAGTTAAGCCTTTAATTCAGGAGGGCTAATAATTCTTACTTTAACTGTATATATGTGATACCACTTATGCTTTTATTTTGATCTTTAATTGTACTATACTGTTTTCCCTGCATTATATGTAACTTTACAACCATGTATTTTAATTGACAGTTCAGTCCCACCTGACATGTTTTGATGTTACAGTGATGAACATCTCTGAAGAAGACGATCGATTGCCACTGTATACGGTCAGAGTGAACTTAAGCAGGTCAAACTCAGGTTTCAAGGCGAGAGCTGGAAATGTAAGCAGTGCTGCAGTGCTCATGATGTTCCTGTTAAAACAGCTGCTCTTCTGTGTGTTTACTGGCCTGCAGGACCAGCTATAACTACAACAAACAAAAATGAGCACCTTGTTGTGATGTGATTAAGCAAAACACAACTGAATGTAATCAATAAACACTGCCACATACCTCAGAGTATTATTGGGGTAATCAGGGTCATGCGATTTCTGACCGTCAAGAGTGACGTTGATGCCGATCTGATGACTGATGAAAATATTTGTGGCTCCGCTGATGATACTGACAGGATGACTGCGCACCACTTCTACTAAAACACTGTAGTTGCTGTAAACCACATTTCCGGATACCTGGACCTTTGTGGTGAAAACAACTCTTAGTTATAAAATAAAATTTATTTTATAAAATCTTAAGCTCTTAGGCTGGAAAACATGAAAGTGGGCAGTTATGAGCAGCAACATATTTGTATGGCATGTATTTCATTTATTAATCAGAGAATACTATAAAAATATCACAGATTTCACAAAAATATTAAGCAGTGTAATATTTTAGTAATAATAATAATAATAATAATAGTAAGAAGAAGAAGAAGAAGAAGAAGAAGAAAAAGAAGAAGAGGAAGAAGTAAAAGAAAAAGAAGAATGATACCGAACACTTTCTAATAACTACACACTATGAACCATTTATTAAGCATTAGCAAATAGTGAATTCATTATCTGTTAAGCATTAACTCTACATTAATAAGCGTTAGTTTGCAGTTTATAACTGCAGCTTTAAATGCTGTATTAATTGATTTATAACCATATTTATTCACTTTGCTTAATAACTATGCTTTCATACTTTGTTAATGATTTATTCTTCATTACTAAATTAAGTATTGCATTATTTACAAACCATTTGTATTTAAGAGAGTTGGTGGTTTTTAAGATAATTCAGAATGAGTTAGTAAATGATTAATAAACTATTGATATCAACGTTTATATATCGTATTATTCAGGCATATACTGTAGTAATGGTTACTATGTATGTTAATAAATGCTTTATTAACTCAACCTCATGCAGTTTTGTGACCTAATCTAAAGTGAGGACTATTTATGCTTTATAAATCCTTTATAAATGACATATAAAGGCTTAGTATCAAATAAATAATAATCTTTGCAAACCAAATATTTATAAAGTTTAAACATTGTTGAATAATGTCAAAACAACATATTCATTGTTGAATATGTCAAAATACGACATAAAATTGGATAAAACAACAATATAATAATTTAACGATATAATACAATGAAATGTTTAAACTGTACAGTAATTTTATTTTAGATAAGGTTGCCAAGATTTGTTTTTCATTTGATACAGTTTCATTTGCGTATCTTCAAACTAATAGAAATGAATAAAGTCATTTATGTTATTTTTTCCTGTTTAGAATTTAACTGAGCATTATATTGTCATTTATAAAGGATTTATAAAGCATAAATAGTCCTCACTTTAGATTAGGTCACAAAACTGCATGAAGTTGAGTTAATAAAGCATTTATTAACATACAAATTAACTATTAGTATATGCCTGAATATTAAGAATTATAAATGTTAATTTTAATAGTTTATTAATCATTTACTAACTCATTCTGAATGATCCTAAAAAACAACCAACAATGCTTAAATAACTGATTTGTTAATAATGTAGTAATGAAAAATAAATCATCAACAAAGTATGAAAGTACAATTATTAAGCACATTATAAATGTGGTTATAAATCAAGAATACTGCATTTGTAGCTGCAATTATAAACTGCTTACTAACACTTATTAATGTAGAGTTAATGCTTAACAGATAATGAATTCACTATTTGCTAATGCTTAATAAATAGTTCATAGTGTGTAGTTACTATAAAGTGTTACCCTATAGGATCCACTGCATTTTCCTCATCACTATCCCAGCAGTGCAGAAGACATGTCTTGAAAATGTGCGAACTCTTTCTCATTGAATTGACACATTTTCCCCAACATTTTTCAAAACAGTTAACACGGATGTTATTCAAGCAGTCCAAACTCCATTGTTTTAGCTATGATAACCAAACAGAAACCATATATTTCTAACTATTAGAAACTACCAAGATCAGTATCACTGAAGCACTTGTTTGACACTCCTTCACACAAATCTTCAATTAGCAATCAGTCTGAAACCTCCTAAAATAGATGCTGGCAGGTCTGTGATGTTCTTTGCCATCATTGATGGAGGAGGTCAATAGTGGCTATGTCTTCTACTCTGATAGATTTGATTGTGTTTTGGTTTACATGTGTTTTCTCTAATACAGTATTTTATTATTTTTGTTTGTTTTGTTTTATTTCAGTTTTAGCCACAGTTTGAAAAAAATGTCATGAACTCAATATAAATTTAATCAAAGCATTTCTTATTCTGGATTCAATTCTTTGCAAAAAGGCAAAGTTGACAGCCCAAATAGAAAGACAACAAACAGCAGAGGCAATAGGCTACAATGACAAGCAACGGTGCACTGTTTCACACTGAGATCTGTATTTTGTTGTCCATTGTGTAGTGATCGATTAAAAGAGCTCATATACTTGTTTGCAAGTCGTGTTGTTTGAAGGTAAAATGAACTTTTGTTGCATATTTTAAATGTTTTGACGCGGTTAGAGCATTTTGCAAGCAAAATTGGTCATTTTGACCATGAGCACCGCGGTTTAGGCCTGTGTGTTAACTGTTTTAAAAATGTAGAGTTTCAGTTGACAGCTGCATCAAAGCAACCAAGAAAAACTGTAAATACTCAGCTTTGCCATCACAAGAATACATTTTAAATTCCAACAATATTTGACACTATTCTAAGGATTTAAATTAAATATTTGGAGATTTTACATGTTATTCTATATATTTTATTCAGATTATTTAATATTTATTTAATTCAAATTAACAGTTTTTCTCAGTCACTTTGGTCCATTTCTCAGATCAGAATTGAAATTCTCAAAACTACCTGTTCAATCTTCAGAGCATCATTGTGTCACTTGTGCACATCAAAAAAGCAGTTTCTTATTTCTTTGAACAAGTTGCAAATGCTTTTGTACATCCATGCAAATGATTATGTGCAGTTCCTACATTAGCAATTGCTTATGTCGTGTTGATCAAAATGTGTTATTTTGGTCTCTGTTGAATAGTCTAACCCCCCACAACATTTATTCCTTTGTTCATAGCATAAGTCTTTACCTGCAAAATGGCTGAACAAGTTGTCAAAATATTTTGTCTTTATGCATTATGCATTTTTCAAAATCTGTCTAGAATTGGTAAATTTCTCCCAGGTAAATCTTGACTTTTCTAATGAAGGTCTAAAAGGCATTGTCCTATCTTCACATTTCTACTTTTGCTTTTCTCTGTGCTATGCAGTGCTGTCGTTTCCGTTCAGTGTCGCAATGACATAATCTGTCAACAAATTACAGTACAAACAGCCAAGAAAAAAAATATTGCCAACATGACTAGGTAATTTGACTGTCTTATCCACAATGACACAAGGACTTGTCATTCTAACGGCACTGACTTGTTCATTGATACAGAAATTTAGTTTTGAGAGATAAACTAAGAATTTTGAGTAGTAGACTGGGTTTTGCAGGTAATCCATGGTGTTTTGCTATTTGTACACATTGTTTTGAGAAATGCACTAACTGTTTTGCAAATTTCAATTCTAAATCTGAGAAATATACCAAAATGACTGAGAAAAACTGTAATTTATATTAATATATATAATTAATACAGGACCACACAAACACACAAACATTACAAACGTATTCTGTCTACAAAAACACATAAAGAAATAATATCAAAGAATCAAAAATATAATTTTCACTACTATTATAGTATGTCTACTATTTTGTATTTAACAACTTTCATGACAAGTAATGCCTAGATCAGGGATGCCCAAACATTTTCGTATGAAGGGCCAAAAACCAATTAAAAACCAACCAAAAACCTGCAACCCAGTACTGATAAACATCCATACACACTTATTCACACATACACTACTACGGCCAATTTCACCTATAGTGCATGTCTTTGGACTGTGGGAGTAACCAGAGCACCCGAAGGAAACCCATGCGAACTGGTCCAGCCGATACTCAAATTAGCGATCTTGCTGTAAGGCAACAGTGCTAACCACTGAGTCACCGTGTCACCCTTGCATAACATACTTAGCACATAATTTGAGTCAAGTGAAAAAAGGTTCTTACCTTTGCTATGGCTTTATATGTTCCATAATGAAGGAGGTATTTTGGAAATTCAATGTACTGCCGTCCTGTGTCTAAGTGCGGGAGGAGCAGTTTTTGACCACTCATGTCATATATAGTCCATCTATACAGCAGACCTCTGGACACATTACACTCAATCGGGGCCTCAAACGTCACAGCAAGATGAACATGTTGAGAACGCCACACCTGAAAGAAAGAAAGAAAGAAAGAAAGAAAGAAAGAAAGAAAGAAAGAACCTTAAAAAGAAGAACCTTAAAAAGCACACACACAAAAAAAATTATATTTATATATTTATTTATTTTATTTTATTTTTTTATTATTATTATTATTTTCCGGCTAGATCAAAAGCAGTTTTTAATTTTTTTATAAACCATTTTAAGGTCAAAATTATTAGCCCCTTTAAGCTAATTTTTTTTTCGATAGTCTACTGAACAAACCATCCTCATACAATAACTTGCTAATTACCCTAACCTGCCTAGCTAACCTAATTAACCTAGTTAAGCCTTTAAATGTCACTTTAAGCTGTATAGAAATGTCTTGAAAAATATCTAGTAAAATATTAATTACTGTCATCATGGCAAAGATAAAATAAATCTTAGTTATAGAAATGAGATATTAAAACTATTATGATTAGAAATGTGCTGAAACAAATCTTCTCTCCGTTAAACAGAAATTGGGGGAAAAAATAAATGGGGGGGCTAATAATTCTGACTTCAACTATATATATATATATATATATATACACACACACACACTCAAAATAATGCAAACATTAGAAAACAAATCCAAAATTTAGGGATCGATCTTAATGCTATTGGTCAGAAAACTGCACAAAGATACTAATTTCATTGGTTGTTTGTACAAAACGTGGTGGAATGCTTTTAGTGCAAATTTATTTTTTTTATTTTTTGGTTCATTTCTTGACAGACAGACAAACAGACAGGCACTCAGATACAGACAGACCTGTATTTTGTTTGGACCCATATTTTTCACTGGTGGAGGCTGACATAATTCTTCAACAACGAAGATGTGTCCTGTTAAAGAGGTTGAGCTCACCAAGTTGGACATGATAACCTCTATTAGAAACTCTCCAGTGCTATAAAGAAAAAAAAGAAAAAAATTGAAGTGGCAAAACTATCTAACAGTACCAGCAGTAAAACATTAGGACATTTGTATTTTGCTTAAGTGTAAGTCACTTTTTCATTTATTTACTTTTTGAAAATCTATAAAATCAGACTATTACACCAACCTAAATATTATTCCTAGATTAAAATAAGTGTTTTTTAGATACATATATATATTTAAAATGTACTTTATTCCTGTGATTCAAAACTAAATTTTATGCAGTCTTTAGTGTCACACAACCCTTACAAAAATATTCTAATATGTTGCTTTACTGCTCCATTACGATCAATTATTACGGATCCTTAATTTATTAATAATCATTTTTATTGCAGACATGAAATCTGTCTAGTATTTAAATGGAAATAATTTAATGAATGATTATAGCAAATGAACACTGGCTGGTTGATGATAATGATGACGAATGATGATCAATATAACCAGTAATTAAAAAAAAATGTAGGAGAGATAGAACTGCTTTGCACACTGGAAGGATGTAATTATTATTAATGTAACTTTTTCTGCATATTTTGTGGAAACCAATGTGTTTATATGATTTAGCATTAATAAAAAATGTTGTCATTTATTTTTCCATTATTTGTTACAAAATCTGTTTGAGTAGATTCTTTTTTTTTTGTTAAATACAAAAGAGGATATTTTGAAGAAAGCTGGACACCTGTAGCCATTGACTTCTATAGTATTTGCTTTTTCCTACCATGGATGTGAATAATTACAGCTTTCTTCAAAATATTATGTTTGTGTTCAAAAGAAGAAAGAAACTCTAAAAGATTTGGAACAACTTGAGGGAGAGAAAATAGTGAGTAAATTTTCATTTTGAGGTGATCTCCTTTAAAACATTTAGTCTTTAAACATTTAAGCATGCCTTGGTGAGCAGGAAAAAAGTTCTTTATATACATTATTATAAATCATTACTAAATATTTCTAAAATTTTTAAGAACCCTTTATTATGACATTGCTACCTGTAAAATACATGATGCTCAGTGCTTGATCCATTTCGCTCTGTTCCTTCTCCAAAATTCCAGACATACGAGACATCCGTTCCCGAGCTCATGCGGCAGGTGAATTTGACAGAGCTGTTGGTCAAAACTGAAGGACTGTACAAGAGTCTGTTGGGCTGCACAGATCTCTGAATCACCACAGCATAAACATCTGACCTGATGGACATAACACCGTCAGATACTCTGACCGTCACATTGTACCTGTAAAATAAATATATAAATATAATGCAAATTATGTCAATATGAAATCAAAGAAATTCCTCTTCTTAAAAAATCATTATTTTGTAAACAATTATTTACCCTAATAATCTTTAATCAAATACCTTCTCTCTATGGTGGCCGAGAGAGCTTAACTTGCTGCAATTTAAGAAAATGCATACAATTACAAAAAAAGGCCAGGAAACTTAGAAAAAATATCTTCACCCGTTTAACAGTACACATGCTGCAAATCCTCACAACGCAAACAATTTAATAAAAAACACTTTATTTTGATGGTCCATTTGTTGAATTTAAGTTACATTGCATCTACATGCCAACTAATTCTCATTAGATTATATAAGTAAACTGTTAGGTTGGGGTTAGGGTTAGAATTAGTGTAAGTTGACATGTACTTGCAAAGTTTCTTATAGTCAGTTAAATGTCTGTTTAGCAGCAGTATCAACAGATATTAAGCAGAAGTCTACTAATACACAAATGGATCATCAAAATAAAGTGTTACCAAAACACGCTGCATTTTCTCACAATGCAAACAATTTACGTAAACACGCTGCATTTTCTCACAACGCCTGCAAAAACATCGGAACACAACAGAAATTTTTCAAGGGGACCCAAAAACATGATGGACATCATGGTGTCGTGAATATTGTTTAGTGCAGAGGTGATCTTTGAAAGGTGAGTTTTTGTTTGTTTATTTTAACATCCTGATTTCACGTTTTAGGGTCCCCTTGAAACATTTCCGTTGTGTTCTTTGCTATTTGAAAGTGTTGTGAGAAAATGCAGGTCATTTTCATAAATTGTTTGCGTTGTGAGGATTTGCAGCACGTGTGCTGTTAAACGGGTGAGGATCTTTTCCCAATTTGCTGCCATTTTTTTGTAATTGCATGTGTTTTCTTAAATTGCAACATGCTAAGCTCTCTCGGCCACCATACTTTTCCCTCGAAATTACTTTTCTTCACTTCTGGTCACATAAAAAAAACTCGTCTTTCTACAATTTCAATCGGTTACCAAAGGACAAAATCATGCACCACTCTTAATTTTTCTCAAATTTCTGGACCATTTACATTTGTTTTACATCACAATGGAGAAAAATGACTATCTTAACTTCCATGCTGACTTTAAAGCTATTTAGTTTGTCCATGGTAGCCTACACTTGAAAAAAATTAAGTCACCATGAAACCGAATTTAAGATGCCTTTTTTCCTCTATTGTGTCATTCATTCTCTTAAAGTTGTCCTGAAATTAGAAAAAATATAAAGGGTGCTGCATGATGTCATTCTTTGGTAACCGACTGGATTGTAGGAAGATGAGTGTTGCTAACTAAATAAAAAAGTTTAATGAATGGATGAACGCAGAGCCGAAATGAGACCTGCACTGATATACCCTCTCAAAAGACTTTCCATGTGATCAGAAGGAAAGAAAAGTTGTTTCAAGAGAGCAGGGAAGGTTGTGATTTTTGATGAAAGATTCTGAACTTGCACAGAATGTGCACATATACATCATGCATAGCAAGTACTATTATATAAATATACAAATAAAAAGAGTACATTTTGATTTTAATGAGACTTTAAAAAAAATAAAAATAACAGCACTTGTCTGGGAGCCGATATCTCTTTTTGAAGATCCTGGATGTTGTTTTTATTTCTGGTCCATTCCCAAATCTCCAGAAAAAATACAGAGGACCAAGTCCCTCTGTAACTGCCATAAATTTGATGTCTGTCTGTGTTGCATATGCCTGTTTGTCAGAATAAATCCAAACAGCTGGAAAACACATGTATAGCAGAAAAGTATGAATACATTAAAAGCTTTGTACAGCTAAGTATTTTTTCTGGATGAAGGGACCATCTCACACCTCTCTTGTAATTGTCTATGGATTTCACTGAGGCTTTATCCTGCTGTTTGCCCACTGTATGTGTGGGCAGAGCGGCACAGAATGTGATGTCCCGATCTTTCTTGGACAACATGAGATTCAAGTACTCAATCTCAGAGGAACAAGCTCTGATCTGCCAGTTGGTTGAATGAGCGTATATACTGTTTGTCAAGGTCATGTCTAAAAATACAGACACGTGGTAGTCACAAAAGCCAATGTTTTAGTCTTTCCAGAAAGTTTTCTTTGGTGACATTTTTGCAAAACTTGTATAATGCATTGCTGCACACTGAGGTATGTCCACTTAGCTTTGCTTAAAAGCATATTAAAGGGATAGTTCAGCCAAAATTTTTTATTCTGCATCATTTACTCACCCCTTACTTGTTTCAAACATTTATGAGGTTCTTTCTTCTGTGCAACACAAAAGATGTTTTGAAAAATGTTGGAAGTTTTGGCTTTTCCTACTATAGAAGACAATGGTTATGAGTTTTCAGCTTTCTTCCAAAAATCTTCTTTTGTGGTTAACAACAACAACAACAACAAAAAAGGAAAATCTTAAAGGTTTGGAACAACTTGATGGAAAGTAAGCACTGAGTATTTTTTTTATTTTTGGGTGAACTATCTATTTCATTTTCAACAATAAACAAACAACCATGGCAGCATTTTCTTACCTTTATACATGCAAATATTCCTTATGAAAATAATCCATAGTTTTACTACTAATAAAACCAAAAAACATGGTTATTGAAGTTATGTCATGGCAACCATAATTTTTTATAATATTTGTATTAAAATTATGGTTATATAAATTATATAGTTATTACACAATTAAACCATGGTTAATATTCCTATGGGATGACGGCAGTTTCTAAATCAAATAATAGTGGGCACAGCTTGATCTAATCCAGCTCTACCTCTGGATCTAATGGGTGAAGTTATGTTTACTGATAAGGCTATTCTCCACCATTTGCTTTGCAGCAAATATACTATGTTGAAAAAGCCATACATAACTAGATATGTGATGCAAATGTTCAAATAAATGTTTTCAAATCATACACAATGCAAAATTAATTTTGAGGTTAAAATTAAATGATAATCTGCCGGTAATCATAATGTAAGTTGCTTACTGTCTAGGGTTCATTTCAAATGAAAACTGCAGAGAACGTTTTTTGTAGGTGTGTTTTTAAGAGTCAGCGTTCACTATATTACACTGGAAATTCCATATTTTATGATTCATGCTTTTTTGTTGTTGTTTATTTATGCTTTTCAGTTGCAATATGGGACATTTTTATTGACAGTTTTTTTTATATTCTGAATGATACAGTGTCTGTATTGGTGTCTTAAGTTACAGCACAAAAATCTGGGAATGAACTGCCAGTGTCTTTTCTGTTATTTTATTAACTTACTTCAATATATTCATTTATTCATTTTCCTTTCGGCTTAGTCCCTTCATTAATCTGGGGTCGCCACGGCGGAATGATTCGCCAACCCATCGATCCAGCACATGTTCTACGCAGCAGATGCCCCTCCAGCTGCAACCCATCACTGGGAAACATTCATACACACTCATCCACACACATACACTTTGGACAACTTAGCTTACCCAATTCACCTATACCACATGTTTTTGGACTTTTGGGGGAAACCAGAGCACCCGGAGGTATCCCATGCAAAAACAGGGAGAACATGCAAACTCCACACAGAAATACCAACTGACCTAGCCGGGCTCGAACCAGCGAACTTCTTGCTGTGAGGCGATTGGGCTATCCACCGTGCTGCCCCAACTTCAATACATACTATTTCTTATAAAATGCATTGTTTCAAATGACTAAAATGTTAATCAAAGTCACTTTGTTTAACTTCAAAGTTGGATTTTTAACATCAAAAGTCGACAAAGCAGAAATCAAGGTCCCATAATGCAATTCATAACCTTAAATAAACAAAACATACCTGTATCACGAAATGCAAATACTGTTAATTAACTTTTTTATAGTGTATGTTTTGCAAAATGTTGGTAGATACACATTTTTCCAATGAGCCTGTGGTAAAATTGTAGCTAGTAGGCATACCTAAATGGTACAATCGAGCAGCAGGTAATTTTGCATCTGTGTAGCAGGTGAAGTATCCGTTGATGTTAACAGATACATTTTGAAGGCCGCTAGGACCAGAGTTTCCAGTTAATGTAATGAAAACTATAGAGATATTTTCTTTGCTCAGATTTGGTATACCTGGAAACACATGAGAAACACAAAGAAATTCAAGCATTTCTTTGCTTGAATGATTTTTTTGAGAAACCAATATTGTATTTTTTAAAGGGGTCATCAAAATTGCATTTCTGTCATTAAAATTCACCCTTTTTGTCTGATTTTGTAACTCAAACATATTTTAAGAACTTTGGGAACAGGTACAGTGCTCAGTATATATGAATACACTGCTCACAAATCTCTCTTTTAAATTCATATTTTTAATAGGAAGCTATACAATATAATTTTTGTGCAAATAAATTAGATTAGTCAGTACTGAAGCCAAATCTGGAGCTTATCTAACAAAATAACTTACGATAGCAGTCCAAAAACATTTAAATGTTATAGAAACATATTTAATACAAATTTAAAAAAAAAAAGAGGAAAAATCAAAAGAAGCAAAAAAATGGAAAAATTTAGTTGAAATTTTGTAGGTTGTAATTTATTTTATTTTATTGCAACATTTTGCTTGAATTTAATTGTACTATCTTTCAATTTCAAAATATGTTTGGTGACTAAAATATTATTAAAAAAAAAAAATATATATATATATATATATATATATATATATATATATATATAATAAATCTGTTTTGTTTAAATACACCAAAATACATTGCCTACATTCACTGAGAAATGGATTAACATATTCATTTTCAAAATGGGGTGTACTTAATTAACTGAGCACTGTAACCATTTTCTTGCATAGAATTTATTTTATTTTGTGTGAGCTGTCCCTTTAAGAGATGTACAATTTAATTTACACCTAATTGAAGGCACAATTGAATTAGCCAGCTGAAGGGTTGCTATAGAAAGCTCAACAAAAACCTGAGACTTCCAGGAGGAGGGGCTTCCCAGTCAGCACCCTGTCAATCAAAGCAGCCACTGTGGCATTATGAACAGAAGGCCCACTACTGCCGTGCAATGACAACCTGCCTGTCTCATTCCCAAAACAGACACACTCAGAGGAGAAGCATCTGCAGGCAAATAAAAAACATGATTATTAGGTTTAAAGGGATATATTTCACCCAAAACAAAACATTTATTCACCCTTCACTTGTCAAACCTGTTTCAGCTTCTTTTTGACTGTTTAATACGAGAAGATATTTTGAAAAATGTTGAAAACCTGTAACCACTGACTTTCATAGTATTTGTTTTTCCTACTATGGTTACATGTTTCTAACACTTTCAAAATTTAGCCAATTCTTTTGGGTTTGGAACCACTTCAGGAAGAGTAAATGATGAGTACATTTTCATTCTTGGGTGAACTCCCTTTAAATACTTAAACACAACATAATTGTATTTCTGCAATCAAAGATGTCATGTATGTTTAATAGGAAAAAAAATTATTTGCTCATAATTTTCTCAACCTTCAGCTGTTTTCTGTTCAACACAAAAGAAGAATCTTTAAAACTGGTAGCTATTGACTTCCAAAGCATTCTAATGACACCAAAAGAAAATAAATAGTTACCAGTTACTAACATTATTTTAAAATATCTTGCTTTGTGTTAAACATAAAACTCTGAAACCATTTCAAGACGAGTAAACATTCATTTTAGGGTTAACTATCCCTTTAAATCTCCACTCAAATGCTGGCATGAATTTAATAAATGATTCTGAGATTTTTTTTCTCCTTGGATGCTATATAAGTGTATTTATTAATTACAGAATTGTGCTATTGAATCAAAACATGTAAGCTCACTTCTTCATTATAGTTTTGCCTTATTTAATGTACCAACATATTCGTGTCAACAATAAAATACGTCTTCACAGATGCAAAGCTCAACATATTTTAAACAAGTATATGTTCACAATAATTACAAAAGGATAAAATAAAAACATCAATGCTAAACTGAGTTTTCACTGCACAAAATAATCAACCTTAACATTCAATTTAAAAGTGAATTGTGTTTTAAAGCATATTAACAAAATTGTATTTCGTTTTTTTCCTCATATTTAGTTTTAATTAATTTTGTGATAATTATGTAGGATACAATTTAATTCTACAAATTAAACCAATAAAAGCTGAGTTTTGTATTTTCAAAAATCTTTTAATAACGTCCATATATGATTTTATATTCACCCAAATAAAAAATGGTTTAAAAATTTAATTATTAATAAAATAGCTTCTTTCGTTATATTAATAACATTTTATGTTATTCAAACTCAATACTTTTATTGTTTTTATTTAATATATTTATTGTTTTATGTATTTATTAAACTGATTAAACCTTTACATTGTAGGCTAATTCAATACTAGTAAAGATAAAAGGTGGCCTATTAGAAAAGATATGAAAAAATAGCACGTTTACCTGTCGCTGAAACACGTCTTGAAACACAATGGAGGGTCAGTTTCTTGACATTGGGATGAGTCCAATGAACTGTAGTTGTTGAATCCAATGTACTTTTGATGAGCTAAAAAAATGCCAATTGATAAATAAATCTTCATTCTACCAAATCCCTCAAAATAGTTCACAAGGCCCTATTTCCCAACATAGCCTACCGTATTCCGAAATTCCCTTGACATGGATCAGACAAAAAATGAGTGATAATAATGAACATAATACAACCCTACACAACCGAAACATAGTGACAATTTGACCGTCTCGTCTTTACAGCGAACGTTTATTTGTCTCCTTTAAGTGTCAGCGAACAGGTTAATGGGAGGCGGAACTGTTTTTTGATTGACAGCTTCCAAGTTATCGCCCGCTTTATTGTGCGCTCAGGGACAACTTAATTTAACATTATTGCAACGACTGTGCCATACTGGTTTTCCACTTTAATTTTTATTTGTACATTTACGTGGTAATTAATATTTTGTTAATACTTATCCTTTGTACTCATCCTTTAAAATTTCTTCCTTCTATTAAACATATAAGAAGACATTTGGGAAAAAATGGAAAGCTGTTACCACATCAATAGTATTTGTTTGCCTACTAAGTCAATAGTTACAAGTTTTCAGTTTTTTTCAAAAATATCTTTTTTATGTTCATGAGAAAAAAACTCATGAATGTTTAAACCCCGAGAGGGTTTTATCACAGTGATAAAAAAAAATCATTTGAGAGCGAACTATCTCTTTAAAGAGAAATAAGCTAAATTTGTTATTTGAAAACTGCATTGAGATATAGTAAATTACGCTGTATAGATTTTTTTCTTGGCTTGTGAGTTATTTTATAAACCTTTGTTTCTCTGTGTTAGCTTTTCACACCACATTCAAATAGCTAACAAATGCGGCTTTGACTCCTGCAAAGAACAATGCAAGTTTCACACAGGATAAACGTACAGGTTTTGACACTTACAGCGACTGTATTCAAACAGGAAACCTACAATATATAAGAATGAGAGAAGGCAACACAACAAAGCTTTCTAAATTATGCAAATTAGCCTACTTTTAAACGTCTTCTCGGGTGAGTGCAAAATATTGTCAATGCAGTGCTGCCTGAGAAATTGCTATTATCTCTGTATGGATTTATGCACAGAGATTCCTTTTTTTTTTTTTTTAAAAAAAAAGGTAAAATTCCACGAAGAACTAACATCCACGAAGAAAGAAAGAAAGAAAGAAAGAAAGAAAGAAAAAAAGAAAGAAAGAAAGAAAGAAAGAAAGATCAAAGTGCTCTTCACACTAAAAATGTTCTTTGAAGAACTTTTCAATACAAAAAAATCTTTGTAGAATAAAAATTGTTCTTTGCTGAAATTGTACAGGCACGTTTTTCTTTGCATAAGACTAAATTGGGTAGCTTTTGGTCAATTTCAAATGTCTTTGTTTGCACGCACGTATTTCTTGTTGAAGTTTGTAAGTCATGATGTCTCGGGTGAAAGCTTGGATGTGTAGAGCCTGCTGACAGTCTGACTGATGAAGATGATTTTGGCTTCAAAGTCTTTTCCGAGATGTACGTCAAGATTGGGGAGAAACAGCGTTTTAGGTGAGGCACGAACACATAGTTAGTGACCCAAAACAGGGCGACAAGTGCTGACCAAGCCAAAGGCTACTAAACAAAACCTGCCACTTCAAACAGCTCTGCAGGGAAACGCTTCTGTTCCACAGTGATGAATGAGGGCTGAAGTGGACCATTGATGGCCAGGGTCATTGACGCCCAAGGGCACAATGGGTGACGGGTTTGAAAAAAAACTAGCTTTCACCAAAAGTTGTAGGCCCGAATCTCTCGTGGTATAGGCTGACATAAATAACATGTGGTTTTGGCGTGCGTAGCCTAGGTACCAACGCGCCCTGAGAGGATCGCGCCACCTTGTGTTTACATTGGGCCAACAATGGTACGACAAACAAACAAAATGCTAAATTAATTTAGAAACGTCTCTCCCTAATTTTTTTTTAATCAAAATTTTCATAATTAAAAAAATATTTATTAGAAACTCTCCAATTCCATGCTTTAGGAGAAAATCGTACAAAAGCTGTCCACATTTTTATGTAAATATTGGATGTTTAAATATTTTTAGATAGCCTCAAATAAAAAAAATTAAATGTTAAAAAAAGGATTATAAAAATGCTAATAAAATTAAAGTAAATTAAATAGGTGTATTAAATATGCATAAATAAGCCTAAATAATTAAAATAAATTTAAGTAAAAAAAGTAATTTAAAATAGATGAACCTAAGCACGGTAGAAGGAAATGCTTACAATTACAAATCACACGAAACTATATAACATGTCAGTTTTCGCTATAAACTTCATATTTCATGTTTGCTATAAACAGAACACTTTATTTAGATTTTATGGCTAATAAACAGGAGATATTATGAAGCATTGTCTGCGCTATTTTTACCTAGAATCATCTCTGTTTAAAGTAAAACTTGGTTGTATGCAATATTCGTTTAAATATTAGGCCTATTTGTAACTAATATCAGAATAACTTTATTTTATTATTGTGACAATGTTTACTGCTTTCGAAGCCAACTTTTCCAAAGCCTCAAGAAGGCCTACAGTTGTCAAATTTTGAAGTTAAACACCGTTTAGACAAAACGAGAAAATAATCTAAGGACGTCCATACAAAGACAGTCTCAAATAGATTTTGATGTGAGGTTTTTATTGAATCTACGCATGTCACTTGCAATCTGGTGCACTTAACGGTTTGTGGTTGTAGCCTTCTCATTTAAAAGCCTCAAGCGTGTATGGTTTAATTATATCAAGGCTTCTTCCGTTTCTTGGGTATGGCTGAAAAAGCGATGCCACAACTGTTTGTTCCAAAGTTGCGGAAAGAAAAGGTGATGATTTAAGAAACCAATGACCCACTATTAATGACCTACATTTTTTTATTATATTGTTATAATAACTGATATTATTTTATGTTATATTATTAGGCTATCTATAAAGTCATAAAGCTTTCTAAATAAATAAAATGAAAACTAAATGGGCTATATCTTTTTATTTTATACACTCACGTCACGAAGTGATTTGGTCTGGTATAGGTTGTGATTTTGACAAATCTGGGGGATGAAGACATGCATAACAAAACAGTGTCAATTGAAAAAGTAGCATCTGATTGACACCAGAAGAGGAAACAATAAACAAAGAATGGGCCGCCATATGTTTAACAGCTGTTCTTTAATCCACAAATCAGACGGCAGGGGGCGATAACAAGTGAATGCATGATTATTAATAAAAACTCATTCTGGATAATCGATCGTCATATTCCATAATCCTTTTCTGGGGGGTTTTCTAAATAACACATACGTTTAAATGCACGCTTTTAACTATTTATTTATGGCATGAAATGTAAAAATGCCAGTAAGCCTGGCTCGTAGAGCCACTAACCTTTTTAAATATTACTAAAGATAAATATTGCAGCTGTATAAAATTGGCTCACAACTGATGCTGTGTTCATCACATGATTTTTGTAATCTTCTGTTTTAACAAAAATGTTTAAGTTAAATTATGCGCGTTTCCAGAGACAGTACATGAAAGCAGCGTTACTCATGTTGAGGCCCTGCTGTGAATGATCCAGGCAAGGGTATTAAGTCTAACGATCGTGTTGCCAGCCTTTACCGTATTGCGGAGTGAAATCGAGCGGTCTGCTCTTTGCTCCACAGACCGATAACGGTGACAGCACGACGTGCACGGCTTGTTGTCAAGGGCGAGGACGAGTTGCTTGCATATGTGGATTAAAACACTATCTTGAGAAGGGCTGTTTCTAATATGTTTATTTAACTGATTTTTTTAAAAGCCTAAAAATCATTGTGCAGTCTCCATGGATTAAGAATTTCATTTACAGTTGGGAAACATTTAAACACGAGAAAGAGCACGTGGTTCTAACATGATTTGTTTCGTGGGCTTATACGGTTTTTGCTGTCCAAAGCAGTAACGCTGTCTTGATTAGATCTAGCTTAAAATGCTTGATTGCATTAACTTTACTTAGGCCTGTCACTCAAGTGATCTAGCAGTCATTTAAAATTACGAGGAATTAAATCGACATATAGATAACTGAGTGAATGTGATAACTTACCTTGCGTATTGTAGATTAAGATTTCTCAAGAGAATAACTATAAATAAATAAAGCTTGGTTGTCTTGTTTATTTATAAGCACAATAATTCACACCATAACATTATACTTTTGTTGAATAGGCGTATTGAATACATGAAACAAGTCAAGCAAACTAAATGAAATTAATTGCTATTGCTATTTTTATTACTTTTTTATTTTTTACAAGTGTTTAAAGTTGAGTTTTAGTGTTTCACAAAATCATGCTGGCTGATAGTTGTCAATCCTTTCCAGCAAGGTCTCGGAGTAACCAGGGGAATAATACCTGTGAAAGAAGAGGCCATTTATTGGAAAAACAAAAAAAATCATACAACAATAAATACTGTGCCACTTTGTTTGGTTTAAATTATTTTGATATGGTGCTTTTTATTATGCATATAAATGTGCATGTACCTGACAATCTCCTCAGGGTAACAGTTGTTGATTGCATTGATATATTCCTGAATTGCAGAACCAGGTTCTGCTTTGATCTCCTGTACCTTCTTCAATCCACCACTAGTAACGAACAAACGCCGTGCCTTGCTGTCATGAGGAAGAACCTTTAAAATGTAGACGAAATCGATAAGCATACTAAACAGTTTTCAGTGAGAACACATTGATTAAATTTTTGATAATAGAAGCAATATGCTACCTTACTGAACTGGCAGATGACATGTTTAAGAATGTTGCTGGGAGCTTCATAGAGAAGAGGCTCCAGTGCTGGTAGATAAGTACACTTCTGAAGGATGCTCTTCAGTCCCTTTTTGGCCTTTTTTGAGTATAAACAAAAAGCCAATAGGAGACACCATTAAGCCCTACAAAAAATCTGTGAAAAAACACCAAAATGAAAACACAACCATATCAGACACATATATGCCTTTGTTTACCTTGACCTGCAGATCTTCAGAACTCTCTGTGTCCAAATACAGGTTTAGTAGTTTAGGGAACACATTAGCTACAGCAACTACTTTTGCATGCTCAGGTGTGTGTCGACCGATCTGGCCAAATGCCCAAGCTATGGCTGCTTTGATGTGATCTTCTTGCTCTTCCTCAAGGCAGATAGCCAACTGTGGCACTCCCTACAGAAGTGGAGAATTAAATATGAACATAATTATTAATATGAGAGCAAAATACTTCTGTTCTAAAGTCTAAACCTTTAAATGATGGTGTGCATAATACAGTACAATTTAAGTTTTAAGTTTGAGTTGTGATAACAGACTTTAGATACAATTACAGCCATGGCTAAGTTCTCGGAGTGTGCAGCCACGTAGCCCAGCATCATGATCCCCGGCAGGCGTACATTCCCTTTGGAGTCCCCGAGGTAGTCAATCACAGCTGCTACGCCCCCCACATTCACTATCATCTGGGACAGCTGAGAAGGAAACACAATGAGCAAAAAGTAAACACACAAACCAGTGTGACATAATGATAAACAATTAGCAAGGCAGACGAGAAAAAAACATGCAAAACACAATTTGGGCAGGTGAAAAAAAAAAGGGTGATGCAATGTGGTTTTCAATTGTCTGTTTCCTGTGTTGCACTGGTGATAAATAACAGACCCGCATTCTCCATGGTTTACAGACTAGCTGCCTCACACCATGCTATTTAAACATGGGGTGTCAAAGAGCTGACAAAGTGGAGATTCCAAAGTTACCCAAGCATCTTGAAATCATTTAGTGGGTATGTTATGTATGTGGTAGGTACCTCGGGGGTGTGTTTTGTGATTTCCCGAATAAGAGTGGCAACATTCTTCCTAACATATTCATCCGGGTCCTTTAGGCAAATGAGTGCAGCAGGGAAGATCTCAGCCTCCACCACCATCTCAGCTACATCAACAGAATGCTTGGCAATTTGACCGAGAGCTGAAAAAACCTGCCTCTATAAAGAAGAGTAAAAGAGTACACTGTCAAACAGGCATGGGCCAGTATATAATTCTTATGGTATGATTACCTTGGATAAAAATATCACGGTTTCACGGTATTGTGATCACTGCTCCAAAATATATTCCTTTTAAATGTCTGGGTAAAAAACAAAAAACTTTTTTTGACTTTGAACACAATATATTTTATTTTAGAAACATTTATAATATTTTCGAACAGTATATCTTTTCTGCTAGAAAAACTGTTGTCCTAAAAAATGTAATAAAAACATATATACAGTAGGAACAGTATGACCGAAAATCTTAGTGGTTTTAAAAACCTTGACTTTTCCAAACCACGGTATACCTTGAAAATGGTTATTGTCCCATGCCTACTGTCAAATTAAGGCTTTTACAGTGCACTTAATCTGGGGGTTATCATTGTTTAGTTATAGGTTTTAACTCCATGTAGAGAAACACATTTGTAACTTCGAAGTAGGGGTAGCGCCCATTTTCCTCTTGAAACCCTGTTGCCACTGATGTCATGTTTGATGCATATAAGGTACACAAAATAGGAAGCACATCATGAGAGTCTTGAAGTCTACAATTGTTGAATTGTACAAGATATCTGGGAAACGTCATATTTAACTCATAAACTTCACAATATACAAAACAAGTAGATATTGGCTGGTTTACATTTTGTTTAGACAGCCTCTTGAGCAGTTCTTGGCCAATAATAGCTGCTACGGTGGCCAGACCTTCTGTCATCAGTCTGAAAGTCTGGCTACGCAAGACTGGGCCCCCTAGACAGTTTGTGCCTTGGGCCCGTGTCGATCTAGGGGGATTGTAGTGGTTTCCCCCTTGGGCCCCCTCTCTGATCAGGGTGTCTAGCATGGTACAAACTCTTCCTCCATTACAGTGCCCCAAGTTAGCAGCACATCTGCTGCAAACTTTAACATCCTGTATTGCATAAACTGTCAAATTGCGCTAAGTGGTGTTAAGGAAAGTTTTATCCCTACATTCCTTAACATATAATGTCTGAGTACACACCTCCACTTGTGTTTAGGCAAGCTGTAGTTTGACCCTGCAGGACAGTGACCCCCAGGACAAAGTTTGTACATGAGTCCAAATACAATCCTAAAGGGTCATTCACCCCATGAGCAATCCTGCTCGTGAAGCGCCACACTCCTGTCTGGTAGTTTTTAGTATGCATATTGAGCCTGCCTACTGAGATGTATTCAGTTAGGGTACAGGGTATGTAGAACAGTTGCTGTCCAGGAGTAGGATCAGACACCTCTAATTTAAACAGATGACATGCTGTGTTTGTCCAATCAATGAAACTGATGCTACAAATGAGCAATAAGAATGTTAACTCAAGGTTTTGAAATGTACAGTGTGAAATGTCAGTTTATGAATACCCTGGATTAATTGTTAATCCTTGAAGGATGTAAAATAAGAAACATGACTGACCTAAGATTGCATTTCTCAGGGGGTTTATAATGACAAAGATTTTTTTATGTCAAAACCCTATTAACAGTATAGTTAATCTAAAAATGAAATTAAACTCACTATTTGTGTTCAACAGAGAAAATAAACTCAGTAGAGTTTGAATCAAGTAAAGGATGAGTAAACAATGACAGATTTTCATTTTTGGCTTTAAGCATGCTTGTCATTGATTATAATATCTGTAGGTTTTGTGACCTTCAATTTGGCATCAGGGTTTAGGATCATCTGTGCTAGGTGTGCGATTGCCCCTGTGTCCACCACAGTTTGAGCCAGCTCTGGAGAATGTTTGGCTATATCACTCAGAGCAGAAGCAGCAACTCTCTTCAGGGCGATTTCAGGTTCCTGGATGCATAACACAAGCAGAGGCACAACTCCAGCATCAACCACTGCCTGGGACAGCTCTGCATACCAGGAAAGAAAAGATGAACAGCTAAGGCAACATTGAAAAATTTAAAAATGTATATAACAAAGAGAATAAAAAAAAATTAAAATAAAAACTTTTTGCTGTAAACTTACGGGCATTATGTCTGGCGATGTTGCCTATAGCCCATGCAGCAGCCTCTTTGACCCCAGGATCAAACTCCTCCAGAGAGATGACAAGAGCATCCAGTGCTCCACAGTCCACCACAGCCTGGGCCAGCTCAGGGGAATGCTTAGCAACAGCCCGAAGAACGAATGCAGCAGCTTTCTTATAGAATCGCTGTCTTTCATATCCCAGTGATTCATAAGGAAATGGACGAAAGCAATCATATAGTAAGTACACTTAATTAAGGAATGACCAGGGGTCATCAAATGTATCTTTAGTTATTTATATAATTTCTCAAGGTTTTCATTTTTCAATTTTTTTCATTTTTTTGAGAAAAGATTATTTTCTAGGGACAAACTAAAGTAAACACCCACAGTTGTGATTGGCTTAATTCATTGCCCTGATTCAACAGCATCTTGTGTGTGTTTTCAGCACTGTGATAGAACCGTATATGTTTGAATCAGATCCCAAGGGAAAAGTAATTAAAATAACACAACCAAGTATTTCTAATCAGCTGACTTTATTAACAATTAAACAATGCTAATTCTTTTTTTATCTGTTCCTTCTCACACAGTCAAATTTGCATATACTCAACAACGACAACAAGACTACGACACATCAATTCCACCTTGTGGACTCCTGACTACTTAGGTGTTTGGCTTTAGAATCATGGATATGTACAAAACTGTTTGGCCCTGGCAAATAACAGAAATATAAAAAACTGGATGTTCAGAAAAGTAGCAAAATTGTTGTAATAAAATGTAAAAAAATCAAAAACTTTCTCCCAGGCATGCCAATAAAAAAAGTCAGTCATGCATTTCTGTTGCTGGGATTTTTAAAAAAGAACAGACCTCTTTGATTAAGAGAATCATGACATCACCTTTCTCCCAGTCTCAAATCCCGACATTTTAGATTGATAGAAAATTATTTACATTTTAAATAGATGAGTTAGTTTTGAGGTTTTTTTTTATTCTAGACATCTCCGGTTCTAGATATTTGGAAGCCCAAGGCCAAAAAAATTAATTAATTAATTCTCCAAAAACACATTACTCCAAAAACACATTACTGACTTGAAATTTTCACTGGATGTTAGTAATAGCCACAAAAAAACATATATGCAACGAAAACAAAACTAATTAGTTCACAAATTAAGTTATGTAAAATAAAATGAAATGACACGTCACATGTCATTTCATTTTATTATACATAAATAGAACAAATGAAAAATTAAACACATGAAGACAGGGTGGTGTAGAAAAGCAGTGAAAGCCCAGACAGCAGCTGAAATCTTTCAAAAGTTATTCAGCAAAACTCTGCCTTCGTCATTGTAAATTATTATTAGCTGCTTCAGTCCAACATCTACATTTTCAGGAATGACCTTGTGACATTCAATTGTTATTACACATAACTAATAGTTCAGATTTTTTTGTTTGGTTAATTTTATTTCTATGATTGTATTGTTTGGGTTTTTACCAAAACCAGGTTCAATTCCATGTCAAACGTTCCTTTATAAATATTATTACTAGGGAAAAACATGACGTGTTCAATACTTTCCATCTACTACTGTATATATATAGGGGCAGCATGGTGGCTCAGTGATTAGCACTCCCGGCTGGATCAGTTAGCATTTCTGTGTGGAGTATGCATGTTCTCCCTGTGTCGTGTGGGTTTCCTCTGGGTTTCCCCCACAGTCCAAAGACATGCGCTATAGGTGAATTGAATAAACTAAAATGGCCATAGTGTATGTGTGTAAATGCGAGAGTTTATGAGTGTTTCCTAGTACTGGGTTGCAGCTGGAAGGGCATCTGCTGTATGAATAAAGGGACTAAGCCGAAGAAAAATGAATGAATGAATGAATGAATGAATGAATGAATGAATGAATGAAT
>CAIGQZ010001197.1:4923440-4936398 GCA_903798205.1 Danio tinwini
ATATATAAAGGTATACTTTGTTAAACACAAAGTTAAAATAAAACTGATGGTCAGCAATAAGTTCTGCGGCAGGTTATGTTACCGGTGTTTTTTATTATTTATTTCATTCGTTTATTTATTGATTGACTGGTTCATTCATTCTATTTTTAATGACGTTTATTTTACATCACACATTGCAGGTACTCAAAAGAAAATTGTATAAAAAACTTAAGGAGACTTGCTAGATTTTAGAGAAAAAAAAAACATTGCCCGATTTGATAATTAGTGAGCTATTTGCGTTAATCACCCGAAGTCAAATGGCCCAGGCTATAGAATATGTATGATGACCTATAGTTAACCAGTTGTTTTAGTTAAAACAGCACACCAAATGTAAAAGGAAAATAAAGCGGTCTTAATGTCATTGCCCTGACTAATGTAAAAATGGGAACTTAACATTGTTTTAAGGATAAGCTGCAGCAACATAAATTGCTGTCGACCTTTTCATTTCAGAGGAACTTCCTCACAATCCAGCTACATATCAAGAATGCAGACACGAAAGACCAGATGAATCGATTTTAGAATAATCAATTATTTACTTAGCATTTGTAGCAACAAACTATATGAAATAACTCAACTTCACCAAAATAATAATTTTTGGTGAACCCTTAAACAGAACAGCGGCCATTTTGGGTAATACCCGAGACAAGAGGTTGTTCAACAAAATGGATGTGACGTGGACTTTTTGGTGGTTTATTAAAAACTTAAAGCCAGACAGCCAGCTGTTGCTTGGAGGCTCAAGTTTATGCTAATACAGGAAAACTATGAGGAACCTTTTGCGCTGCTGAAGTTTTTTTTATTATAGGGGAGGGGGTCCTAAGCCTATTGTCGTGCGTGTTTTTTAAAGAAAGGAAAATAATATTGTTTAATGATTGTTTTATGTTTACAGAAGCTCTAGGTCATTAGAGGAACCTACAGCAAAGAATGTGCAATTTAATCCAGCATTGTAGCGTAGTAAAAAAAAGAAAACTTTGAAAATGTTAAATAAAATTGTCTCTTTTAAAATTAAAAATGAAATTGAAAATTGTAGCTAAAATTAAAGCTCCCTTACAACATTAAAACTGAAGGGCTATAGTTGCACATAGCCAAGCTAATCCATTTTAATACATTCGTAAATTATAAATAAAATGTTTAAAAATAATTTTATGTCGTCATAAAAATGTTATAAATTCGTGAAATTAGATAACTTGAAAATTAGGTAGCCTAGACTGTTTTAATATAAGCCAAATCAACAAAACATTCGAGATCACAGGATGACAATACACAAAATTAATTAATGATAATTAACCCTTTTTGTACTGTAGATTATTTCTTTGCTTTTCCAAAATGCGTTACCTGTATGGCTTATGTAGGTTGTATGGTTAAATTAAAGCCTATTTAACCATTGTTAACAGACACGTTTATAAAGTTAGGCTGCCATGCATGTCACGTATAAAATAATTTATCCGATAAACTATCCATCGAGCCAAATATTTATCCATTTGTTTTGCATTAAAACCCAAGAAACTTTCCGACATAAAAATGCTTGCAGATGTCGTTTTATATGTGTACTATGGTAAAAAAAATATATGGTAAAAAAATACGTTCAAAGCGACATATAATTACTAACGTCAGTAACATTAACTGGGATAAAACGTTTCTGCAAAAAAGTTAATCAAAAGTTCACAAATTAATTCAGGGGCGCGTGCATATTTCAAGGAACTAATGTATATGAATATAATGAATAAAGAATGTGTTAGGCCCGTATGTATATACACAGCATGATAGATTTGTAAGCGGTTTACTTTTTGAAACCACTAATATTTTCCTAATGTGCACGATTAAATCTTATAAATTAAACTCAGATGTGTTACAACTGCTGTGTTTCTGATGCGGAGTATGACAGGCTTTAATCTGAATATTTTAATTAATTCTCAGACTATGCTTATTCATGTGGAGAAAATATGAATTCAGTTATAGTTTAACTGTGACACAAATGTAATAGATAAAAATCAGGAAATAAAAAATAACAAGAAAACAAAAAGTTTACCAAGAATATGAAAAGTATGAAAAGAATATGAAAAATATGAAAAGAATATGAAAAGTAAGAAATTTCTAAAAAGCCATTAAGTAAAATATTCTGAAATTTCGTACTGATTGTGAAATGTCTCTTGGGATATAAGTTTTACCAATCTAGTCTCTTTTTTTACATTATTAAAAATTTATTTTTAGGTTAATTAAATTTAATTATTATTATTTTTTCTTCTCAGTTATGTCAAAATAAACCAAGGACACCTTTATACACATATAAAGCATGTTGTATATCTTTTTGCTGTATCCAGATTATTGTTACATGGTCTGGCAAACATTGTAATGTCACGATTTTCAGGGTTAAATTATATTTAACAATATACACACGGAATAACAACACGGATGGACGGATAACCAGATCACACGTCTTGTTATAGCTTATAAGGATTTGGTAATTCTGTTTTAATATCACGAAAAAAAACTGTCGAAAAAAAGTTACTTGGCTTTTGGAGTGGGAGGAGAGGTCTAGTGGTACGTCTCCTTTAAGACACAAGAGAAGGAAGTTTCTTTATTTGTTTAGTTCAAGTAGGAAATCATGCAAAATGGGCGTTGAAAATAAGCACAAGTTATCAAATGTAAGGATAAACAAGACTAAATGCGTCTAGATCTTCACATTGTTTATTCAATCGCCAATATCGGTTGTTTTGTTAAATGAATAGGGTTATTATAGCAAAGTCCTTTTTTCTTTGACTATAGGCAACAGATATTTTCAAAACATTGCTGGTCATCTCTATTAATGCAAACCCGTACGTAACCTACATTTGTTCGGTTAGTGCACATTTAATTTCCTCGAATAGAGATTTTTGTCAAGAATAGACCCCTGATTTAATTGGCACGACATATAGGTTAATTTAAATACTTTGTAGATATATAAAAAGAATAATTTAATTCTGCGAAGACAATTGTAAATATGTGTGTATTAAATATTAGTGACGACTTGTACTAATAAAAAACAAGTTTGCTCACTTCCCACTGATATTACTAATGACCCCCTCCCCCCCTTTTTTTTTTTTACTAGCTGTATTGCTTCATCATGTATGGGGCAGTTTATTAGCAAGGTTTGGGAAACCCTAATGATTCTTCGTGCCAACCCCTTTGCTCAGTCTCATTCAGAATGGGCACTATGCCAAAAGTTAGTGCCGTGAGTCTCCGCCCCTCCCCGCCGGTTCTGCAGTTTTTTGTTAAAGGAGAAAACACAAGCTGGTCGACTTGTTGCATATCTCCGTGTTACAACGGCGATGTCACAGCACAGAATGTACATCGCAAAACTATGATTTCTTGTCAGTTTTGTGCTTTAAATGAGGGATCACCTTTTGTGATTCCAGAATTGTATACTTTAACCTACAATATATTTACGTTTGACTGCTAATTAACTAAATTCTAAATCCATAAAACGTGGTACGACATGGTACATTTAATCTAGCTCTGTGTGTGTGTCTGACTGAGCGGGGTTTCAGAGAACGACTCTGCCCCCTATTGGAAATAAAAGTCTTTCTTTTTGTTGTGAAAAATTTTAAATCCAACTTTATTTAGAATATCGCTTAATGACCATTAAATGAACAAGGATGCAACCAGATTAAATGATTTAAGTAGTTCAAGAACTACAGGGAGCCATACTTAAAGGTTTGAAATGGATATAATCATCTACGAAGCTGATTTGAAACTGCATTGCTAAAAGCGCTATATAAAAATTGGACATTGCGGTTAAATGACGCTGAGCTATGTGTAGGGTTTCACCCATAAACTGTATATCCACCTACCACGACCTAACACTTGTCAATTTAAAATAAACATTTTTTATTGGTCAATAAATTATTTAAAAATTGACCAGATAGGCTATTATAAATTATGTGTTACATTTTTGTAAAGTTTTAACTAAAGTGGCAATTTAAATTACGAAGAAAAAAAACTAATTTTGATTTAGCTATAGTTTAATCTGTCCTACTCGATTTTTAACTCGTTTTAATTTGATTAGTGAATCATCGTTTATTTGTCAACGTGTAGCCTGAGCTATTCTGAAACGGTTTTTTCCCCCATTCTTTAGCTCAATTGTATTCTTGTCCTTTTTCGTAGACTACATTACGATTTTGATTGCGCTTGCATCACAAAAACGTTAAAAAAAGCCCCTTTTCGCGGGTACAACTAATATCACACGTAGGCCACGCGCGCACATACAGTGAGAGAGAGAGAGAGAGAGAGATAACTACCTGATAGAATAAACGGGGGCGCAGTCGTGGCCGCTTGATGGCAGTGGTGGGATATAAGTGTAGACTTTGTCAGAAAAGAGCTCGTTTTTGGCCGTAATGGCCTACTAAACCAGCGGTGAGGGACATTGACCAAACGGCTGGGCCACCGGAAAGCCGAAAAGTGTCTGAAATTCACAACTAAGAATGGCATTGCACATATAGCCGAACTTTACAATTTTCTAGTTTGCTATTGTATCGTTATGTTTACAATTTCGATATTACAGTCACAAATTATGTATATTATCTACAAATTGATTGGCTCAATATGCTACTTGGTTTAAGCTAGATATAACGCTGTAAATAGGTACGTCGTATGATCTCTTATTTGGTACGCAAACAAAATAAGGAGTTAAGAAAGGTTGTATTAAAAAGAAGAGTAAATTCGTAGTTTTTTAAAAAAGTCATCGTAGCTAATCTAATCACCTAATCCGAACAGATACAAAGTTCTGTATATTTATAACATAAATTGCCCTTTTGTGTGTTTTTTAACCTATTACGTCAATGTATAAAAAATAAAGATAGCTTGGACTTTACAGCTATACGTTTTATTTTGAGCAGGCGCTACAATGTTATAATTGTTATAATGTATACTCAAAAAACTGTAGGATACTTTCAAAGATGCGCGGTGACCACATGCACCCCAAATGTTGCTTAGCAGTCTGATTTTATTGTTTGTCCTGCAAGCCCGTGTTCATAACGGCGCCGCTGCGATTTTCCTGCGACTAAGGGAAAAGCAGCCTCTCGAGCACACCATTACCCGCTGTTCCTCAGCATTCAGCGGAACGGGGGAAAAAAATCGAGCGGCATTCCTGTTTGGCACATTTGATATTGTTCATGCTTTCCCGCATTGTATACATCAAGGATCTGACATTTTGACGTTCGTATCGTTTAAGTCCACTTCTTATCGTGTTATTCCCTCAGTGTAAGAGTGTATGCTACTCCACAGAGGTTGCAATCTCTATATGCTGTAGGCTACAAAAGAACGGCTTATTATGGATCAGATGCTGCATGTTTTCGCAGTCTAAGACGTTTTTTTATTTGTGTTGTATTCGCAAACAAGCATAATTTGCATAACATGCATAATACATTTATAATAGGCTGTATTTTATTTATCTGTCTTTATGTTGTTATAAAAGGTCATAGATCTTTGGTAAGCTGAAATATGGTATTATGGCCTATATTACTTGACAACCTTCTCAAAGTATTATGTTCAGTTCAGAATGCTTATTTTTGGATTAGCCAAAAATAAACATGTAAACATCTACATTCGCGCAGCTTTTAATACTTTTTAGAAACTTAAAAATAGATCATTGCTCAATACCTTAATAAACTGAAATTACATTTTAAATTTGAGACAACGCTACTTCGAAATAGGCTATCACCCGTTCAGTTATGAATTAGTTGTAGCTATAACTATCGCTGTTTATAGCTTCTCGTCAGCATAAGTTGGACTATATGACTGTTTATTAAATTGCTTTTGCGTTTAGATTATGGTGAAAGCGATCTACCAAGGAGAAATTATAGCCTACATTTTTAAAATGAACAAATAGTTGACACTGGATGCATGTTTCCGTTCAGCTTGATGATTTTTGACTTTCTTCAGACCATCAAAACAACAATTATAAATAATTGAGCTGGGTTGAAATATGGCAAATGCCAATGTTATTGTTTGTTTTCTTCGTCTCGCATTCTCACTTTGCAACACACACACACATACACACGCGCAAATCAGTGTGTTTTATCATGTTCTTAAGTAATATTAAGCTAAGATGACAAAGTTTCTTTCAAAGATTCTACTAATGCAGTACAAATGAAAGCATTATACAATCAGGCTCACGCGGACCACGAGCTCTCAAATTCCTGATGCAGGAGGTCCGAGCAGCTCTGCGGTGAGGGATCGGCTTTCATATGCGCGCTTTAACGCAAAGCGTTTCTTTTTGTTCCCCTTCTCTCTTACCGCAAACAAGAAGTTTTTATTTTTTATCACTTTGCTTTCCAGCTTGAAACAAATATCTATGCACGAGCTTCAGATTAAGGGTGTACACTGACACAAACATATGCTTTGTTAGCACATATATATTATTGAAACATTTATTATTAATGTTATTGTATTTGTGTAGTTCTAATCTGTGCCCAACTATTACAAAGTTCACACAATACTTAGGACTCCACTGGGAAAAAAAAATCATTGTCAATCTCTATACGATTCTCTACAATTCAGGCATTATTTCAACCCCCATCTTACAACACCCATTACCAAAGAGAAAGTGGTAGCTGCCCTCCTTCCTCTTCTCTCAGTAGGCCTCTCCAATGCTACACCAGGGGACTGGGGTGCTCTGATTGACAGGCCATGCTTTGTGTTTCTCTGGATCTTTAGAAGTACTCTGCTGCAAACAGACGGATGGCCCACTGCATGCATGCCCATGACCTGACAACCTCCTGTTAAACAAAACAAGAATGAGCAATCTACTCATAACACATAATGCCCCATGTTTTGTTTGTTTTGTCAGATAGCTTATAAAAGAAAATCTAATTGTTACTTTGCTGCTATATTTTGAACTAAAATAGTACTTTAATAATAAATATTGCTGAACACAAAATGTAAAAAAAAATCCAAACCACATTTAGTCCCAAAATTCTTTTGACATAGATATACATATGCTTTACATGCAAGAGATTCCTATTAATTGTTTACAAAACAGTATATATATGAATCTTGCAAGAGACAAATAATTAATTGGTTAAAGCACTCCACTTAGCGGAATAAATTATCTACAATGGCCTTATCCATGTTGTTTTGCATTTCCTAAAAATTTAAATGCACAGATGTGACCATGCTGTCCAGAAACACCAACCAGTGTGTGCACATTTATATCAGGCCAATGTCTACTATTTCAGTAGCATAAAATATGGGTCCATTTCTTTCTCTCTCCAACCTGCCAATATGGATCATGATCAGAAATTTTTAGGACTTTTTACATAAGATATATACTTAGTTAAATAACAGAAATAAAAAAATACCAATATTAATTATTTTGCATGCTTATATGTCAGAGTACATCCCTGATCATGCCAGCAATACCAGCAGTAGAAACAGCCAATCAGAGCAGAGTTCATTATTAATATCCACAACCCTTTCAAATAAGGCAAAACCAAATTTCATTCTACATGTAAATTCTAGGGTTGTAAATAGGCAATGTAATTTTTTTGCACTTACCCAAGCAATGTATATATCAGAGGAGTATTTAACATTGTATCAATGCACCTTTAATAAACAAAAGAACATTTCCACTTTAAATAAATCTCTTCATATCCATGGTTCCATAAAAAAAAAATAATAAAAATAAAAAACTTACTACTATCTACCATCCCTTTCTACTGCACATAAAGTTCTTTAGTTAAACAATGTTTATATTATTAATGTTTTTAAACTTTTCTGTTCTTTAAACTAATTAGTTCTTTAGGGGGAAATGGTATAAAAAAGACTATTAAAAAGTAGATTCTGTTCATTTGCTCAACAAATTGTACAGGTCAGCCTGTTTTATAATATTATGCGGGTATGGAGCCAACATATACATTATAATTATATTATTATTATTATTATTTATTTATTTATTTTCTGTTATCGTTTTTTTTTTATCTGTAAGCATAGCCAAAAGCAGTGGCATAAATATTTCCCTGCCTCCCTCCTCCTCCAGTGGACTCCATAAGTTACTTGCACTGCCTCAGGTGTCCAGAGCTTCTTTTTGTTAGCTTGAACCTTTTCCACATAATCCACATGCTGTCACTTCTATGTCTGAGTCATATTGCACAAATTCAAGCACCGGGGGTCTGAGACAGAGGAAAGTGAATGTCATGTTTAAGAGAAGAAGAGCTCTAAAATGGTCATTAAGCCTCAAGCTTCACAGCTTCCACTGGGGATGCAAGACACTAAACATTCATAAACACATATGAGCCAATTATTTTCTCTAACCACATTTTCACCTTGATTCAAAGCAGGTTTCCAGTAAGCCATTCCATGTTTTGCAGATGCAGATTGATTTTGGTGTTATGTCATATTCCCATGGGTCTTTTGTTATTGGATCTACAGCTTTCATTTCTACTATAATATAAAAATTTGCCCTGAAAAGCGTTAGTTTCTGTTCATTTTCCAGTTTATTTACACATTGAAAATGCACTAGGGATCTAGATCTCTTTTCATGTTGATAAGTTTAACAAGATGACTTTTGTTGAAATTTTTAGCATTTTGAGAAATATATTTTCTGTGATTACATTTTCATTTAAATTGGAATGAATGCAATTGGGATAATTGCAATTTAAGGTGCACTCATTGAAAATATTTTTTTGGCCCACTTGTATTGAATAATATACCGACCAGCAGTTTTCAAAAAGTTGCACTTTCAAACTCATTTTTAAAAGTTAGTTTTGAGCACCTAAAATTTGTTGTTTTTTATTTGAACTCATTGTTGTGCAAATGTATCCTTGGCCGCATGACCTTTAGTAAATCATATTCCATTGCCAAACATTTTTCGTCACACAATCAGTGTTATGATTTTAAACATTTTCTGAAACATACTCTTTCCTATGCTCAGTGACAAAAGCTGCACTTTTTCTCTGCCAGTCAAATCCAACATCCCCTCTGACTCAATATCCTCTGCACTTCAGGTATTGATCCTCTACCCTGCGTGTGTGCATGCATTTCCCTGCCATCCCTTCCTTTTTAGCCATTTCTCTCTGTCTGTCTGTCAGAGACAGAGGAGTGATGAAATCTCTCTGTCCCCGTGGCAACAGGCAGCACGTGGATTGAGGCCAGTGCTAGCAGATGCCTGATCTATGATAATGTCTATTGATAGGAAAATCAATGTAGCATTGATTCTCAGCCTAGTGGTCAGAGTAATGGAAGTGGAAGTAAAAGAAAGAATAAGAGTGAAAGAAAAATAATAAAAAGAGGTGGTGAATGAGTTAAAAAAAAAACTCCAATAAAAAAAATCTTACCAGCAATGAGAGAGACTTGTTCATATTGCAGTAGTGACTTTTCTGCCATTGACTTTAAATTCAGCCATGGCGTCAATTTGTTCAGAAACCCTATGGATTGAAATGGAGCTTAGAAATGACGACGACTTTGAAAACGAAAGGAAGTAAAAATCAATTTCCTCTGAGGCGGAATCACTTAATGATTATCTGGAGAAGTTTACATTTTTCCCCTAATTGCCTATTCCCTGAACATGCAGGTCAGTGCTTATACTACTGGGTCAACAGACCATTTCACTTAATTGGTGGAATATATTCTTTCATTCACTTTAGTCTTATTAGAGGAATGAGTCATAAAGAAAAATGCTTGTTGGAATTAGTATTTACCACAAATAACTCTTTATAATCGAAAAAAATTTTCTCTAATTTCTCAAGATAAAAAGTTTCTTTGTCTGTGTGATCGGGAACACAGAAGTTGCTGTGGAGAACGGCAAGATTGCGTGGCATCTTGATCACTATGGCGACGCATAGACAGTCTGCCTGCCGCACACTCTCTCCCTTCCCAATTCTGAAGTGAAAATGGGTGCCATAGCAACGGCACACACTGTTTACAATATGTACCCTCACATCGTCACTGGCTGTTGATGCCTTCAATTTGCATGTACATTTTTCACAAGTATAAAAAAAATATAGAGATTCTTTGTGAAAGTGAGGAACATATAAGATTCTTTGTCTCGTCTGGCTATTTAAATGAAGGGGAAGATAATTTTGTAAAGGCATTTTTTAAATAACAATGAAAATAATAATAATAATTAATTTCATTATTGTTATTATTATTATTATTATTATTATTATTAAAAGATTTAGATTGCATTCTAAGCTGTTTTCTCTAGAAGTGTTTTGTATACTTTGCTACATAACTTGCCATTTCACAGAGACAGTCAAACAATATTTTCGCCTATTAGATAAAAATTGTAGGATTCTGGCAGCTCCTTGGACCTCATGCTGGGTACACTGTGGGGAAATGAATCCCTTACCAGGAAATCTATTAAATTATGGCACACCACCATGCCAGGCATGGAGCCACTCTCTGTTTTTAAAAATTCCTTATTAGCTGTAATTCAGAAATTATAATCAACATGGCTTGAATATCAAACTGATAATCGTAAGAATAATGACGGTAATAATATAAGGGCTAGACAGGCAGCTGGTATGGGTGTGAATAGGGTTGGCTTCATAGTCAAAGCTCCTCGTGCTCTGCTCAGCCTGATGGTTAATCTAGCACTATGTCCATCGTAGTGTTTTGCCCCTAGGGGGAAAAGCAGCAAGGGAGGTGGAGAGGGAAAAAGAGAGGGACAGATATAGGGAGAGGGTGTGCATATACAGAGGTTTCAGGAGTGGGGTGGGGGTGTTAATTTGCACATATTAAAGAGGGCAGAATTTCTCATTAAAAAGAGATTGAAGTTGATATATGCCGGTGTGTGCCTGACACACTGTACATTCTGATTGTGATAAGTCCTTGACAGAACAAAGAAGGCCCTCCCTCTCCGGTCACCACAAAGGCAGCTGTAGTTCAGGGCGAGTTCTGATTCTGCACAAACCCCTCTTTCCAAACGTCCCGTAAGGTTTAGAGAAAAATATCAAATAATGTTGATGCCAGTTTGAGAGATTAAAAGAATATTCTGGGCAAGATTTTTAACAGCATTTGTGGTGTAACATTTATTTTTGGAAAATTAATTTCTACTTCCCCTTTCTGTCATTACATAATGACAATTCAGTCATCATTTACTTACCGTCCTGTTGGATTAATTAACTTTCATAGCAAAACCAAAAGTCTTTCATGCAACTACAAAACAAAACTGAAAATATTTTTAAGCAAAAGTGAAAAAATTTATCTTTAAGAATCAGGAATTTATATCTTCTAAAGAGACATGATAGCTGACCCAATTTACCGTTTACAGCCTTCAGGCTTAGTGATGGAAGTTCCAGCATGTTTGACTGATATTTAGGAACTATCTAATAATGCCAAATATCATAAAACCTAAATTTCAGTTTATGTTTCAGAGATTGTGTGAAAATATCATTAAATAAATCTTCCTTTTTGCTCTGAAGATCAAGCATCTTATGGTTTTGAAATGAAGGTAAGTAAATTAACAGGGTGAATTAAAAGGGTGAACTAACACTTTAATCAAGGGAAAAAATCTTAATGATGTCAATCCAAATGTAAACTCCAGCAGCCTCAAAAAATAAAAATTATATGCATGTTAACAATGCTATAGTGCGGAATAAACATTAACCCATTTCATGATAAACTCAGTTCTAAAATAACAGAAAAATAGCTTATGCATATTGATGGTTAAAAAAATTAGCATTTCTGCTTTTACATTTTTATTGAATTATAAAACCTAAAGAGATTTAAGCTAGAAATCTTCTGATTTGGGTGCAATTTTTTTTTATTTCTTAAAGATTTAATAAAAAATATTTTCAAAAAAATAACAACAGTTATTTAGAAAATTAGAATTAGGTGCACAACCAAAAAATGAGTTATACATCGGTTATTTTGTTAGAGACACAGGGCTCTGGAAATTATCCAATCAAAACAGCCAATTACTAAGGACCCAATACCACTCTCCATGATGACTGTCATTGTAAAGCAGTTATTTAAAATTAACCTCTGTGCTAATCCATGTAAAAATGTAAAAGTAAATTAATTGTCCAACCATGACTGTAACCAGTTAATTGCAGAAGTTTCAAAACAGACTCACTAAACCTAGTTCATTAAAAACAAGAATTTGGCTGGAGTATTTTTTCCAAGTCATTTTCTATTACAAGTTATGCAATCAAATCCTAGATGGGCCTTTCACAAATTGTGCAGAAAGGCTATTCCAGCATGGGCCTCATTGTTTCTGAGCTGAAAAGCAGCATTTCTTTCTCTCCATCCCTCTCCCCGGCCTGAAGGTGGCCATTATGTGTCCTGTGCTGCAGCTTGATGCAGACAAAGCACAGCAAACACCACTAATTGTGGGTGTTGTGTAGCTGCCAGTGTTCGTACAGTCCCTCTCCCTTAACCTTAAGCTGTTTCTTTCCCAGCAAACCTAAAAGCATTTAAACCATTCACATTCTGAAGGAGATCAAAAATATTTACATTTTGTTATCTTTTGTCTTGTACTTGATGTGGTCCCTGTCCCTCATGTATCCAACACCTGTATAACAAACTTCCCTATCATGCCCGAAATCAATATCACTAAAACATGGCAAGTCAGAGAAGACACAGTAAACATCTTAGTCAGCTAATCCTTCAAAACAAGTGTCCTCCACTCTGCAAAATACTGGCCATGCTGCTCAACAGATGTCTGTCTGCCAAAGAACTAAAAGGCAACACAATTCATCAGACTCCTTTTTTTCATTGACGAAACTGATTAAGAAAAGATGTAGCGCACTCCAGAGGCTTAAGGGTTTAGTCTCTTATGTATATGGATGTTTCTTATTTCTATTTATTTCTTACTGTAGTATAAACATCATTTCTGTGTTTTTTCAAGTTGGTGTGCTGTTATAATCCATTGAGGTCTTTGCACTCATATTACTTTGATAAATGCACACCTGGATGGCATTCAACAACGTTGTTATATATATAT
>CAIGQZ010001197.1:4943418-4957811 GCA_903798205.1 Danio tinwini
AGAAAGAAAGAAAGAAAGAAAGAAAGAAAGAAAGAAAGAAAGAAAGAGAGAAAGAGAAGTGGACAGTGGGATGCATTACGCTAGTTATGAGAGCTGTGTGGGCAGGATATTTGCTACATTGAATTACAAAAATTTGACCTATAAATATTACTGATTTGTATTAGCATTAATGATAGTAACTATTTTTATCATAAGCTACAATATTTATTATTATTTTATGCATTTCAATTTTAATTGTTTTGTGTAAAAAAATTTTACTTTTCATTGAATGTTTATCTTATTTCTGGTTGTTGTTCAAGAGCTCACCTATAAGTGATGTAAACAAATCATTTCAACAAAGTGAATAATAGCTAATTCATAAACATTTACAACATTTATCAGCAACCAGGAAAAATGACTAAGAAAATCTTTAAAGACGTGATAAATTATAGCAGCCTGGAGCTCAAAACACACATTTTCATTGTGGTCGAATAATCTTCCTAAATTTCAATTTGACATGGCCATTCGAGGTTACAGTTCTGGCGAGAATGAGAAAGAAAATGGCCATAAATCAGTCACTTCCCCTCCAGCTCTGTCAGTTAGCAGCTTTTGTTACCTACCTGTAAGCTGAATCCATTCCTTACAGGCAGGAGGGGTGAAAACGAATCGTCCCTAAGGATCTTTAGTGTTTTGTTTTTTTTAATCTGGATCACCCTGTCCACCGCACCTGGCAGAGAGCGAGTGAGGGACACAGACTTAAGTAGCTCTGCCTTCGGCCTCCTATTACCCCATTTGCTCAGGCATTAAAGAGAAAGTTCACCCAAAAAAAACATTTAATAACCCACAAGTAGGCATGGAACAATAACCGTTTTCAAGCCAAGGTATACCACAGTAGACCACCAAAATTTTCTGCTATACCGTTCCTACGGTATATGTAAGTTTTTTTTTGTTTTTTTACGTCTGGTTTTAAGGTTTTTAGTACAACAGCAGAAAAGATACCCAAAGATGCCTTTTTAAATTGTAATGAAATATGTGTTTTTGAAACTAATGAGCAGAACTACATACAGCAGAAGTCAATGATTCATTTGAATTATTTAGCCTGACATGTTTACGGTCTCAAAATAAAATATATTGTGTAGTTTTAGTTTTTTACCCAGATGATTAAAAAGAATATTGTAGAGCAGTAATCACAATACTGTGAAACCCTGATATTTTTATCCAAGGTTATCATACCATCAGAATCCATGCCTTCCCACAAGCGCTTCCAAATCTTTGTGTATCTTTTTTTTCTGATTGATATTCTGAAGAATGTCGAAGAAACAACTGGAAGAGTGAGAAGATTTTTTGGTGAACTATCCCTTTTACACAATGGCATCACTGACTAGCTTGGGAAAATGACAAAACAAACCTAAATATTTGATTTATGACCGCAGTGTAAATGCAATAGTATAGTAGGCCACGTCCACACAGAAGCAGTAACCGCCGTTCAGTGCTGTATTATTTGAGTTACACACGGTTTACGTCAGGAACAACCGCACTCGTACACTCGGAAAACAACAACACAACTGTATTTTCAGCTGCTCGTCCGTGTCGTGTGTAGTTTATGTAACTTACGGGTAGGCAGGTAGCTATGAGCCGTGTGTCTGAAGATTCAGTCACTGTCGTCCTTCTTCGGAGCTTTTCCCGTGATTGTTGTCTGCACGCCACTCACATGCTCTGGTGTTTACTACAGAACAAGCTTTAGTCGGTTAATTAACATTTAGTGAATTTGTTGTGTTAAATTTAATTAGACAGCAGTTGTTGGACGTCGCCATCTTAAACATTTACTTCACTGCTCGCCGTCAGGGAGGTTTCGCGACCGTTAAAAAAATGCTCTATCGTTTTAAGGTAACCGAGTGGCTTCCGGTCTAATTAGCTTCTAGTTATTTTACCAGTAGACCTACAAGTCTTTAATTGTGCTTTATAGATCTACTTCAAAATGTTATGTGGTTATATTATGTTAATGTATTATTATAATCATAATCACACTAGTAGCCTATGTAGCATTAGTTTATTTCTGTACACAACTTTGTTATTCTTCTAGTTATTTATACCATCTAATGAAATGAACGTTTAGCACATTTGCACCAAAGTAGCCTACTTAAAGGCACAGTTCGCCCAGAAATGAAAATTTAGTCACCATTTATACTCACCCTCAAGTGGTTCTAAACATTTATGAGTTTTTTTAATTCTGTTGAGCACAACATTATTTATGTTTAAGAAAGGTAAAACAAATATTATGGATGTAAATGGTTGCAGGTTTCTAATGATTTTAGCTAATTGACCAGCCTTGTTTTAGAGGGGTTTTGGCCATTGGTCTAAGCTGGTCAGGCTGGGAAATGACCAGGTAAAACCAGCTTGCCCAGCCTTGTTTAAGCTCATCTCCCAGTCTGACCAGCTAAGACCAGGTTGGAAATGGCCAAAACCCCTCTAGAAGCAGGCTGGTTCACCAGCTAAAACTAGCCAACCAGCTTAGGCTGATTTAATCATTTCTTTTTTTTAGCAGGGATGCAGAGTGTAAAGTAATTCTGTTTGAACATTAGCGGTGTTCGTGTCATATACTAACAATTAATTCATAAGAATTAGCTACTAAAGGGAAACAGTTACGAATTGCCATGCAGTTGTGTTAGATAAGCTAGGCTGAATATATGTGTGCAGACATCACTGGACACCTTTAATAAAATTAGGCTCACAGTCCTAAGTCAAGGATAGTGCACTGTCAGTTATTTACTTCACTGCCATTCCATACAACTTCTCCCGTGACCTAAGCGGATGGTGAAGTGTCTGTTGGATGAGTACTTAAGAATCCCACTTAAAGTAGGTCATCCTGGTACTGTTCCCCTAAAGTTACTGTGAATTTGATCATGCTTTATCACATACTGACTTTTTTCATTCTATAAGGTAGTGTTGCATAGAAAAGTAGTTTTATATGCAACCAAGAAATCTAGAAATCACATATGTCACTTCAGTTGTTCAGAGCATTTAAGTTTCTGTCCTCACCAGTATGACAGTTCAAGTTTGAATGCAGCACTTTTAACAACTTCAAATCACATTTAGCTCATAATATAGTTCTAGATTTAATTGTGGCGAAAAACGAGACGGCTGTCCACAAATGTGCAGTTTCACAAATTTCCACCAATGTTTTGATCTGATTAAAATAAAACAAAGATTTTTCAGATGCGTGAATGCTGTCACTGGCCCCATTGTGTGTGCCCTGCTTTGAGTGCATCAGGGGTCAGAGGTCAGTGGGTGGTCAGTAGTGTGGACAGCTTGATGAAGCTGAGGGGAGAGAAGGGCCTGCTGTTCCCACAGCAGGAGCGCTAGGAGCTGGCCAGGTCCCTGGGGGTCATGCTGAGAAATGGGTTCCACTCACCAAATAGCAAACACAAGGACAGACTGGAGAAATATGGGGGTTCTTGAGTGGTGATGTGGGAAAAAATAAAGGGATGACAGAGTTTAGTGTCTGTGTTTCCCTGGACGAAAGAATGCTTCAGCAGATATTTCTTGCACAAGTAAAAATGTATGCAGCATCCAAAATACTTTTTCTATATTGTACGCAAATGACCAATGTAATCTCATCGCAATTGCTTTTAATTTACTGACTAATTTGCTTGAATTCATATGGTATCATTGGTATGATTTAGTATTTGGTCATGACAAAAGGTTTTATTAGCCAGATTAGTTTAAATTAGCCAGATCAGGCTGGAAAAACAGTATTTGGGTGTAGTTTGACCGAATTCATATTACCCCTAGGTGTTAAGTACATTGGCGATCCACTACAAGATTCTGTGGATAGGCATTAGATAGGCACTTTCTCGTGAGGTTTTTTT
Organism: Danio tinwini; assembly: GCA_903798205.1. Lineage (NCBI taxonomy): Eukaryota > Metazoa > Chordata > Actinopteri > Cypriniformes > Danionidae > Danio > Danio tinwini. Next base: position 4,947,267 of record CAIGQZ010001197.1, read on the forward strand.
TTTTTTGAGATTGATACTGCTATCATAATGATTTTATGTTAATAGTGATGTTGTGTTCAGTCTAGGCAAGTGATGTCGCCAACTACTGGCTTAGCATGCATAATGCAACATTTTTAGTTAGTTGTTTGGCAGATCTTGAATCGTGAATATAAAACACATCCATTTCAGTACACTGTTGACATGTAAAAGTTATTATAACATCAGGAGTGTGTACTATTGTATAAAAAGAGTTTTCCAAACATAAGATATTTTGAAGAATGTTTAAGTAAACCATTTTGATTTCAACAACAAACAATTGCTGTTGAAAAAACAATTCAAGACAATGGGAACCAAAACTGTTACCAACACTTCAAAATATCCACCAAACAGCAATGCAGTTTTGGATCAATATTACAATGAGCAAAATGACAGATCTTTGATTTTTTTTTTAAATGATGTAAAGGTATTGTAATTAGCATCCAAAAGCACATACTTTACAGCTAATGTAATTTCTTTTAAACAGAAGCAGATTTAACATGAGTGCAATGTAGTTTGCATTTGTGTCATTCTTCTTTATAAAAAGCCCATCAAGGTTTTTTTTATTATTTTTTTTAAATCATACTGAACTTATTGAGCTGACATGCTAAAACTTAGGTAAAAAAAAAAGACGGCAAAATGCAAGAGCTGTTATAATCAGATTTTATCACTGAAAAAAAGTTCATCACTACAATCTCAGTGTTCAAAATTTCTTAATATGAAGCAGGACTTGTGTGGTTACACTCTTGATGTTTTAAATACAAACTTTAGAGATTTTGCATAATTTCTGTACAAATACATGAAAACGTGGACATTCCACATCTATAACGTATAAAACCACATCAATAAAATGGTGCAAAAAAAAAAGTCCCTGCACATATAAAAATAAATTAATAGACATTATCCAGTCACCAGTCTTGTTGAAAGCCTGTTAAAAAAAAAAGATCTGAACACACCGACAGTGCTTTAAAACGGTCCTTCACACCACCAAGTGAAATCACAAATATGTATTTACAACAGAAAAAGAGGTAAAAGTGTGCTAAACTAAGTCTTATTTATTCTGACAGCTTATTCTTAATCCAATATGCATCTGTTGATTTACATCACAACACAAAGGAGGAAAAGAAAAAATAAAGATATTTACAAAACCACAAAATTATCAAGTAGGCTTTTTTTCATTTTCTTATACCTTCAAACACCAGACATGTTCATCAAAATGATTGAGAAGTTTGTACAGTAGTATAAAACATTTCGCCAGTTGAGTGTTAAAATATTTTACCTTGCGCCCAACAAGCAACGTATGCAAATAAATAAAAAAGAAACACTAGAAAGTTGGCTTCAAAATATTCAATGCAGCACAATCATTCAAAATGAGTTTTTGTTTAGTTTGTTTTTTCAGTGTAGTCACTGTACAGGCAGAGATTCTGTCTCTGAACTGGTATTGCCTGAGCGACGCCGATTAGGATTTATTCATTCCACCAAAAAGGAAAAAAGGATAGACTGGAGGAAATAAAACGGGTGTTTCCAGAATCTGTCAGCGTCTCCAGGGCCCGCAAGGCCCCTCGCTGAGAGCTGGGAGATCGGGGCCAGGCACTTGGGTTCAGGGCCTGGTCTATGAGAGGTAGTTGCTCTTGGAAGAGTGCAGCAGGGTCAGTGGACATTTGGGACACCTCCTCAACGGGGAAGCTCAAGATCAAGAGGCAGAGAAGGCCTTTGTGGTGCACAAATGTCTGATCGCTTCAGCTTTGAAACGTTTGACGCCTTGAAACACACAGACAGACGAATACGACAGGGTTTTTATTGTTAAAGGGGTGTAGAGAGGTAACAGCGGTGAGCAGATATTGTTCCAGAAGCGTCTCCATCCTTCAGTCCCATCGGTTTACGCTTTCCGCCCACAGAGACTTGCACCAGCGTGTCATTTTCAACACACTGGCAGGGTGTGTGTGTGTGTGTGTGTGTTTTGGTCCTCGTGGGACCCAATAAGTTTACAGCAAGTGATTTCCTTAAACTCAGTGCAGCATGTTGTTTGCCAGATGGGCATCAAACTGGCAAGTGTGTACGTGAGTGTGTGTGTGTGTGTGTGTGTTTATATGAAGGCTGGTGCTAGTGAGGGTTTTGTGCGGCGGGTAAATGTTCTGGTCTTTGCTGCTCAGATTGCCAGCCTCTTGGGGTGAGCAGATGAAAGGGATCCAGAAGGCAGAACCTCCACGAAATGTTGCTTTCTGCATCAGGTTTTCTCCTGTCCTGTCATAGACACAGCTTTCTCCCCCAGTCTCTGAAGAAAACGACAACAAAACAGACTTTCAGTAATGGACAAAGGGTTCATTTCTTGAAGATATAATATAAAATGTATAAATATATCTAATAATAGTCATCCTAAAATGTATCATACACACACATATATGCATGCACACGCACGCACACACACACACAAAAAAGTGCAAGAATCTTCCTAAAACCTTTAAAGAATAAATAAATATTAATATTACAGTTTCCCCACAGCTAATAAAGCCAGTAAATAAAAAAAATGTGAAAGTGGTCTCCAAATAATTTCTATATAATCATTACTAATTCATTAAAGCAATTTTTATCTAAAATATAACAGCAAATCTTTAAATAAAACAATAGTTACAAATAAAATGAACTAATATACACTTCATATTTAGTTTCACACACACATACACACAAAAGGTATCCATAAAACAGGTCATACTTTAGTCTGTTTGATAGCTGCAGTATTAACTCCAGCTTTAGGAGTGTTGTTGTCATTGTGGAGGGCCAGGAAGGGGTTTGTGCTGATGGTTGGCTGATTGCCGGGCAAGAGGCTGTTGATTGGCAGCTGCTGGAGCTGAATGTCATTCTGCTGCTGTTGCTGCTGCTGCTGCTGTTGTTGTTGTTGCATTAACTGATAGAGCAGAACCTGCTGCTGTTCCTAAACACAGACAGGCAAACACAGTATGATGATGAGATGTCTAGACAGAGACGGCACACCCACAGACTGCCCACAGAAACACCTCATGCAGATTGCCAGAAAAGTGGCAAGAGTTTGCTCAAAATTGCAATTCCAAGAGCTGCAAGAACAGCATTACAAACACCTGTGAGGAAGAAAGCATTGTTTTCACATTTTTGTACAAATAAATTGTGTGGTTTGCATTATTCTTGCAAGCAAATTTGTATTTTTTTTTATTCTTGAGAATTACACATTAATTCAAATTTATCTGCCCTTAAATGTTATATTATCTACAGCATCATAATGCCTATTAACCACTTTAGGGGCCATTTCTCCCCAAAAATAAAATGGTCATTGCTGGTCATCAAAAATGGTCATCACACTCAACTTGTTCCAAACGGTTTTGATTTCTTTCTTTAGGTGAACACAAAATAAGATATCTCAAAGAATGTTGGAAACCAGTGGCTACGGAGTTCCATAGTAACTTATTTCCCTACTATGGAAGTCAATGGCTCCAGTTTTCAACATTCTTTAAAATATCTTATTTTTGGTTAAACAGAAACTCATATTTGTTTAGAGCTACATGAGTTAGGGTTAACCCCTTTAGTCACTATAGCAGGGTTTTTGTTGGCTCAAAATGAGGCTGAGATACTGTCCTTCTCATGAAATTTTTGCCAATAAAAAAAAAAACACATTTTGCATTATTCTTACAAAATTAGAAGTTAATGATGTAGCTTTCATTTGGTGTAAAAAAGGAGAAGCCTTAAACCCTAAAAACACTATCCCGAATGTTTAACATGGTGGTGGGATGCTAATGTTTAGGGGTGTTTTTAATTGGTGGACCAGTGAATCTAATCACCATGAATGGCACCATGAAAATGGAGCAATACATTAATTCTCATCAACATCAGGCAGTCTGCAGAGAGCCTTGGCCTTTTGGACATTTCAGCATGACAAAGACCCAAAACACACAGCAAAATTGGTGAAGAAATTGTTAGCAGATAAAAACATTAACATTTTGCAGTCCTGACTTAAATCCAATTGAGAATCTGTGGAGGGACATATTATTTGGACATTTTCATATCTTTGAAATGTTGGGAGTAAATGTGTGAAGTTAATTGTAGACTATAATTATGTTCAAATCAATTGTGAATGCTCAGTATGTGTGCTGGTCTTCCTCTCACCGGTGTGGCCTGCTGGGAGCTGAAAAGTTGCTGTAGTTGATGCTGATGGAGGAGAATCTGCCTGTGTTGTTCAGTGAAAAGCCTAGAAAAACATGCAGAAGACCAAATTATAAATAAATAAACAAAATATTAACATATTAATATTTTTACATTTAAAAGCATCTTGGTCATGGCTCCACTAATTAATAAGTACTAAGTAAGGACTTTGCGATGATAACTAAGGCCTGAGAAAACATCAGCTAATAATGTGATGAATTATAACCATAAGATGAATTGATTTTGAAGTAGATGCACTGGCGCAGAACACAAACAAAAAGCACAAATGCACAAGTGAGAAAGAAAAGAGTTCAAGCAAGCCAATCCTCACCTGGTTTTCGTTGCGGACATGCTGCTATAATCCAAAAAGCGCAAGCAGAAGAGAGATGAGAAAGCAGAAAAGATGAGCAGAGATGAAAAAATAAATACATCACACTATTCCAAGCTGAATGAATAAATCTCACAAGTACGTCCCATTCATAAAAAAAAAAAAAAAAAAAAAAGGTCAAATGAAATATAATTGAACAGTTTGGAGTCAAATAGACTTTTAGTCAGAAAAAATACATAGTTGTTAAATTGACCACAATTGATGTTAAGAGATTAAAAATATCATAAAAAACCAAATAAATGTATATTGTAAAAAAAAAATATATATATGGATATTTAAAAATGTTTCTTTTAGGACCAAATCAGCATAACAGAATGCTTTCTGAACAATTATTTATCACTGGAAACTGTAGTAAAATTCAGCTTTACATGACAAAGAATCATATTTTAAAATTAAACCAATAATAAAAGAAACTGTAATAATAACATTTCAACAAACTGTTTTAATTGCATTTCCTTTACAGCCTTCTTTCATAATAAAAAGAAAATAAACTACCCCCAGTTTTGTGTGCACATACAACACACTCATTTGCCTCCAAATCTTAATCAGTCCCCCTAGTTTTTCACGATTCTATGATTGATGAATCCAACGCACAACCAAAAAGTCGCAAATTTTTGCAATCCTGCAAAATTCTTCATTAAAAGCAAAATAAATCGCAAAAAAGTCAATTTCATAAAACATCCAATTTCAAACCATATAATTAAACTAGACTTATTTCAGTTTGCAATTTATTGTTTTATATGACTTATAGACGTTGCAGTTGCAGAGCACGTGATATATTTGAGCATCTCTCGAAAAAGGACGTCTTGCCTGCCCCCTCACAATCATTACATTAAGTTACATGAGCGAGAATTGTTTTGCAGCCTGTGCAGTAAGCAGACACGGATGAAGCATGAGTGATTTACATGGGAAGTCAATGCAAAGACTGGATTAGGCATCCTGTGGCGCGAATTGGCCGTTTTGTGCGTTTGACGCGTGTCAAGACTGCAAAATGAAGTGTAGGCAAATATCTATCAAATGACGCAGTAAAACAGACAAAATAGCAACCATGAAGATTGGTTCAAGGATGACGGCCGCTGGACGTGACCGAATTAAAGGACATTATATGTGCTTTGCATGTATGGCTGATATTATGGTGTGCGTAAAATCGATTCATGTTTTCGTTTAATTCTTTCAATATCGTTGACAAGAGAAAATGCTTCTCAGCCATTGACAAGTTTTACTGCAATCTGTGTTTTAGGTGTTTTACAATAAAGGAAGCCCTAAAGCCTGTCCTGAGTGAGGTACTGTACCTGATGTCAGATGCTTCGGGAGTGAAATCTGAGAGAAACTAAGATCGTAAATAAGAGTTACACAACCTTCCTTTGACTTAATGCTTACAGTTTTAGATCTTGTCTTGACAAAAGACTATAATAAAGAAGCTTTATTTTTATCATTTGTGTCATTGTCATTGTGTCAGATTGCACACCTAACATAGTAGACTATCTAATATGGTAAAATATATTTATAAATTTGTTTTTTAATCTCAAAATTGTCCACAAAATTCTGGGAATTACCACCACAAAAATCAGTCATTTCTATTGCAAACAAATCACAAAAAACAACAACTAGGGGGTCTGCTTAATGGCTTTTAAAGAATTATTTAAAAAATCCACATCATCAGCATCACCAATGTTATCATTTTCAGTGCCTCTCATTTCACATCTCGTCATTTATCATTTTACATTAGCACCTGCCTGTTAGTGAGACTGCTGGACATGGGCAGAGATGCACTAGAAGCTGCTGCTGGATGGGGCAGGGGACTGCTGTTCTGGGTCAGGCTGGATTGGGAGGTTTGGATTACTCCGTTTAAGGCACCCACGATGCCACTCATGGCCAGGTGGTTGCCCTGCAGAGCACCCATCAGACCCGTCACCCCGGCTATGGCAGGCAGGGACGAGTTGGCATTGCTAGGCTGGACAGGCACCCCGGCCATGCCGACTCCGTTCACCTGCTGCTGGGGTGGGCTGTGGGCTGCAGACGGAGGGGTGGAGAGAGACGACGTGCTGCTTCCGCTACTATGGCCACCAGACAGGGGATCCTGAAAGAAGGAGAGAGAATAGAGAAAGCACAAGAGCATGAGAGGGAGAGAGAGAGAGAGAGGGGAGAGGTCAACATGAGAGGCACCTCCTGTACCTGTCCTGCCATATAAATACATTATCATATAAAAGAGATATTACATTACAGGAAGCTGTAAATAAAAAAAATAAAAAAACACCACACTTCCACCAATTACGCCATGAATCTGACATTACAATGCTTATTTATGCGTTAAACCACCAAATCACTGAAACACATTTGACTAGGGCTGGGCGATATGATCAACATTTCATATTTTATTTTCAAACATATATTTACATTTTTGCTGATACAGCAGATTTAACTTCCAATACTACAGAAACTGAATATGTACAGTTAAAATAACACTATTCAGAGTCTTTATAAATTATGTATGATTTGTTTCTTATTCAAAATACAAAAGTTATTCAAGTAAGAGTCAGCTATTTTCCCATTATGCTTTTTTTTTTTTGTTCAACAAAAAAAATTACTGATACACATCTGTGTAAAAACAAAACACTACAGGGTGTTCACTAATTGAATTCAGTCAAAAGTGAGTAAAAGTGAGTTTCTTTCTGTCGTTTGTTTAACAAAGACAGAAGCAGGCACACCAAGCTGCTAAATGCACGAATACACTATCAGTGTTTTTAAGACCTTTTTAGGACCATGAAGAATGAAAATTCAGACGTGTATGGGGCTAATGGCCCAGCAGAAAAAAATGAATTAGTCATTTCTTAGCCACATATTTTAAATAGTGTGTCAAAACAAGCAAACCTTAGTTTTATACATACATTTTTGTTCAACATAACTTAAAAAATAACTCTTTAAAATGTTTGAACAACAGACCACAGTTATAATATTAGTTATGAGTAGTTTTGCTAAACATTTTATTAACATGTGTTGTTGGTGATTAGATGCGTGTTGGGTCGATTGGGTAGCTTTACATAAAGAAAAATTAAGACTCATTTAAAATGACCTATAAGTCAATATTTCAGTAAATTTAAGACTTTAAGGCCTAAAATTGTGTTTTTGAAATTTAAGACATTAAGACTTTAAGACACCTTCACACACCGTGAATATACCGATACACATGCCGTTTCACACACGGTTTAGGTTTACTTAAGACATAAATGACTGTGTTTATGTGAACAATCCACACAGTGACTATTTAACTTCACAAAGCGAAAAAAAAAGAGAAAAAACAAACACATTCAGGAGGGAATGCTTTCAGGGTTCTGCACTGTTTTTTATTAACAACATTTAAAAATACAGTCATGTCCCATGTCCCATTGGACGGTATTAGATTCTGACGGTACGATACCCTTGGATAAAAATATCACGGTTTGATATTGCGATTGCTGCTCTAAAACATATTCATTTTTAAAGTCTGGGTAAAACTCAAACTTTTATCCTCTTTGAACACAAAATATAATTTAAAATATTTTAGAAGAGTAAACATGACAGGTTAAATAATTCAAATCAATTATTGACTTGTGCTGTCTTCACTAGTTTCAAAAACACAGAGTTCATTACAAATGTATGTAAAATTGATCTAATTACAATTTAAACTGCATCCTTGGATATCTTTTTTTGTTGGAGATATTGTTTTTTTTAAAAACATGTAAAAATAAATTCATACACATACCGTAGGAACAGCATAGCAAAAAATTTTGACGGTTTTAAAACCTTGACTTTTACAAACTATGCTATACCTTGAAAACGGTTATCGTCCCATGCCTAGACACTATAAGGTGTCTATAATTTAAGTAGTACTGAATTATGTTGACTTTCTGTGAAACAAATCCTACAGCAAAAGTGCCATTATATAAATATTGCCATACCACCCAGCCCTATACTCGACTACTGAGATATACATAATATATAACACTTGACTCAACTAAAGAGGTGCTCAGTCCCAGCAGATGGCATCTGCAGAGCAGGGGTAGAGGAAGTTACCTGAGTGGGCAAGGGTTGAGAGGACTCTGTTAAAACACTGCCTAGCTGAATGCTCTTGCTGTGCAGCATGTCTGGAGGAGAGAGAGATTTTGCAACTTGACATGAATGTGGAGACCAGATTAGCTAGAGTTGAGCTGGGAGAGGAGGCTCCGTGAGCCGAACAGAGGGTAGGAAGGGGGTCGGACGGGTGAGAGGTGGGCTTGTGTGTGTGTGTGTGTGTGTGTGTGTGTGTGTGTGTGTGTATGTGTGAATATGTGAATTGAGGGGTGTTTGGGGTGGGATTAGACTGTGATGATCCAGATGGAGTGTGTGAAGACTGTATGGGCAAACAAGAGGTGGAGAAGGCTGACCTGTGTGAGTGTTGCTGGGGTACATTGGAGAAGAGGCAGTGGTGGCCGTGGTGCTAGCAGGGGTAAAAGGCACAGAGAGTTGAGCGCTCAAGAGCTGCAGTCGTTCCTTCTTCATGGTGAGAGTGCGGATTTGCTCTTCCAGGCGCCGGTTTTCTACCTGCAGCTGGTGCAGGGACTTCAGCATTGCCAGAACTGGACACAAGAGCACACAGAAAACATCAGATAAGGTTGAGGAACAGATAAGGTTGAGGGGGAAATTTTTTTTTTTGTAAATAATGATAATAATGATAATAATAATAATAATAATAATAAATTTTATTTGTAATGCACTTTTCTTAGACTCAAAGCGATACAAGGTAAAATACTTACAATACAAGGCAAGCAAAACAGCACAACAATAAAAAAATGCAATAAAACAATAAGACTATGAACCAAAAGATAGAATGACCAATTTGTTAACTTTTTATTCAATAAGTTAAGCAATGCTAAAAAGGTGAGTCTTAAGTTTTTTTTTGTTAATTTTGTTCATCGTGTAAAATGTTAGTTCATTTCAAGATAATTTCGTTTTCTTTTTAAATTTAACTAGTCAACTTTAAAACAAAGCTTGATTCAAGTAGCAATCTTTTTATTAAAAAACCTCCCAAATCATCTAGTTAAAGAACGTCCTATTCCAAGTGCACCACACACGGTAAACTGCCTAAATGGTGCTAAAGCTAATTACCTTCTTAAATATCTTTGTAGAAAAGATGCATCAAATATGAAGCGCCCTTTGAGACTAGTGATAACATCTCGCGTCACAGAGCTCTAAAAACACACTGACATGAGCAAGCCATTGCAGTGCTTCCCACACATAGACTTTACTTGGGTGGGCCGCCCAGGTATATTAACTGCCGCCCAAGTATATTTGGTGATGACAAATGAATAATACTATTATTATCCTTTTACACTTTTTGTATTTATAAAAAAAAAAGCCAAACATTTGCGATTGATTAACCAGTGGAAAATCTTCTCTCGCTCTGCACGTTTCCTACTGCTGGTTCTGTGTGTGAAAGAACCGTCAACACTCACAAAGACAATCTCACGTCCTCTGCAGACCCACAGAGACGTGCCTTTTGCGTCTAACTGCATCTGACCGTAGTTTCTAAATCTCTTAAAATGTCTGGGATTTAGGTTTTACTTTTGCTTTCTAAAGTTGCCGTTATTTGTATGTTTTTGCATTACCTTTTCGCAGCTGACTGCACGCACAGCCGCAAGAGAAACAATTATTATTAATTAATCATTTAATAAACAACTCAGATAAACTTTACTATATACTCGGAGAGAACAAAATATACTGGCTGCAAAATATTTGTACACCATTAGAAATGGCTAATGAACTAATTTTTAGCAATCATTTTTCAATGATTTATTTCTCATTTGCTGTATATTTTTTTTATTTAATGATGTTAATATATTACAATTTATACATAGGCCTATCTAAAATGCTTTGGCAACACTGTAAATGTCATGCCAATAAAACAACGAGAGAGAGAGAGAGAGAGAGAGAGAGAGAGAGAGAGAGAGAGAGAG
>CAIGQZ010001197.1:4957911-4987531 GCA_903798205.1 Danio tinwini
AAAAAAAAAACAGTTAAAAAACACAATTTTTTTGTTTGTCGCATGTAGTTGACCATATGTGTCATGGGTAAAAGGTGTGTTACAATCCAGTTACAAGTATATTTCAAACCTGTAGGAAGCACTGAATTTTTTGTGCTTTTATTATAGGTTAATTGTCATTAGAACTGATTGTAAAGCTGGCTAGTTTACAAAAATAAATGAATGAATTTTAAAAAGCATATTATACACTTGCTTTCAGCAGTAATTGAATTTGCCTATTATTTAAAAAGTGCATTTTCCTGTTTAATACAATTAAATGGAGACAATCTGCATTTCGTAATGCATTACATAAAAAGCTAACTTGATTTCACTTGACAACTAAATAAAAGTGGTTACAAACCACCTTTTAAATGCAACGAACCTGATACCACAAGTGCAAAAACTACATCAGCACACGTGTGGTTCAAGACCTCCAGAAGAAACTACAACAACAGACTTCCGGACTCAAAGAATCACATACCACTGATCGGAGGCCAGCAACCCCAAACAAAATTCAAACCAGATGCAGTGTCGCCAAAACCGCAGTACTGGTTTCATATCTGGGGCAAACAGAAATCCAACCGTCCTACCACTTCCTGTTCAGGCATCTCCATGCATTTGTCTGACTTCCCCCTTCACCAAAAAAGGCTCAATCCTAACAGAAACAGCTGCTGCTCATTCACACAATCCTGACACTACAAACTGACCTGCTGCTACGGAGAGATTCACTGCTACCTGCTGCTCGACAACATTACTTAGCTCATTATCAAACTACATAAGCTACACACAGACAAAACCAACAGGTAATGATGCTCATAATTACTGTGGTTTTAACCAATACATTAATTACTCGCATTACAGGGATGCATGTAATTACAGGCTTCAAAAACGGATACCATTTGATTGACATGCTGTAAAATACTGTTTATGGTTTAAGTAATTATACTAGCAATAAATAAAATTGTGGGAGTAAAAGCTATAGATCCAAGTTTATTGTTAGGTGCCCTGAGATAATAAAAAAAGGGTCAAATTGTTCTATTTAGAATTTTTATGAGAAGAGCAGCTTTCAATGACCATAATTTATAAAGGCTTTCAGACAGTAATGAGAAATTTATTTAAAATGCCTTTTGATATCTGCACAACATTTTTAGCATATCAATGAACCCTCTTAGCTAGACTTTGAAATTATTATAATAGGAGTTAATTGAATTTCACATGCAAAAATCGCTACAGTGATGCTAGAATGTGTATTTCCAGCGCATTGCCATAAGGTTTCGAAAGTGTTTTAAGTGCGTTTTAGCATCTTCCTATGCAGTTACTAAGGTGCTATGGGTGGATACTGCTTACTGCTCTGAGTATCTTCTTCATGTCTCAATGATAAGCAGTTTCTAAATACAGCTCTACTTTGTTATTTATTTCAAGCCCACATTATTTTTTTTATCATCAGCTAGACTAAAATATCAAGGTTAAAAAAAAAAATCACTTCCCTTCTCAATAAGCACGTTTGTTGAGTTTATATTCATGTCTAACATGCACAAATGTGACGGATGGGAAACATACCATTAATAAAACCACCCTTAACAATTTGGTAGGAAAAAAACATCCTATTAGGCTAATGTTCATTTCATAACTTCACGACTAAAAACATTGTCTACAAACATTTTATATGCATTTTTTGAAGGCTTCACATAGATGATGCTGTCAAAAAGATTCCAGTGTACAGTAGTCCATGTAAAAAACTCCACACACATACGGTTCACCATTGTTGTTTTGGTTGTCAGTTGTCACTTCTGTTTTCATGTAATGATGTATTTGCGGTCGAGAAATCACACGTGAGCTGTGTTTACCACCGAGCCTTGGAGTGATGTCTACTTTAGTAAACAAAACCTGTATAGGCTGTGAATAACAGGTAATAAAGTTGTAAATAATGTTCAGTTTGTTGCACAGATCGATCGTTTGGGAGCTGCACGGGAAGTATGATTTGCTTGTATGTTTTTTCCTCAAAGTGACGGTCATGACACGAGCGCACTAGGCAGTGAAAATGAAACTAAAATCACGCTTTTTATTTAAATGACTATATTGCATTTTGGAGTTATTATGGCAAGCATTTGATATGTTTTGTCTTTCATAGTGAACACAAAGTGTTGTGCATGAGAATAAACGTTTAACAGTGCCAGTATACTAACTACTAATATAACTACTATACTAACTACTCTAGCCTATATAAGATTGCATATAATGCATGAGTGAATCAGATAATGACAAATGTCATTTTATTTTATTGAAAAAAAGGTCTAATAGGTCTGTTGTCAATGACAAATGACAAGCATATGCCTTAAAAATAATAATTCAACTTTAAAATTAAGAATATTTGTATTCTGATGAAATTACTTTACTGTGAATTAACGACCAGGACATATTTAAAGTTTATTTAAGTCCACCATTCCAAGTCTAAACAAAATTTAGCATTTAACCAAAAGTAGACCTACACATAGGTCTAATAATATTATTGTTTTACCATACAATAAACACAACACCATACAATAAATAACAATAGTAATAGTCTATTCATATTAACCTTCGTTTTACAACATCAGAATCGGGAGAAATTTGTGATCTTGATTTTAAGCCCAAAAAAAAAAAAAAATCATGATTCTAATTTTAGCCAGAATCGTGCAGCCCTAATATGGACCAATGAACTACTGTGTCCAGAAACACAAATGTTTCATCAACTGTCATTTACAACCAAGCTGAAATCCAACAGCTTCCTCAACAATACCACCACAGGACAAGCAGACATGGCTGAACAGCTTAATGCTTGAGTGTTAAGGCATCACGATACATGTATAAAAAGCCTCTCACCATCTCCTTGTGAACCCTGTTGTAGGAGAAACTGCTGTCCTTCATTCCACTGGCGTTCCAGCAGCTGGTCGATGCTGGTGGCCACAGGGGGCAGCGTATCCGAACCAGACCCGAGCCCTGGAACCATAGGTCCTGCGTCATACCGTATATGAAGCCCACTCAGCGGAGACCTGAAATCATTTATAGATAGCAAATGAGATGTGTACACACGCTAATACACCCACACGTTTATCAAACAGAGCTCATTCAGTCATAAACTAAAAATAGAAAATGATGCTCCAGTTTTTGCTTACAAACATATTTTAGACTGCTTCTATTTTAGCAACACAGCTGAACTCCTGGTCTGGCGGCCTGCCTTCAGAGACAGACGTGCTTTTCAGGGAAGCCAAACAGAGTTCACAGCTTGGCCAAGTGAGAGAGCCTGGGCCTGCGTCTCTGACACCATAAATCTCAGTGCGCTCTTGTTTGGACAGACAGCGATCTGTGTTATTATGAATGCATCCAGCTCTGGGCTCTACATCAGGGCTCTCAGGGAAAAGTGAATCTATCTCTGGGGTAATTAGCTGGGCTGAGATCAGCGCCACAAGGCAATAAATCTCCAGCAAAAGATTGTGAAGTCATATCACCCCACGCGGGCGGGTCTCTTCTCTGAGAAGCACAGAAACAGCATAAACAGATATCTGCAGTTCAACCAAGACTCGTTGAGATAAAGGACATTGTTTTTAAATGATATTTTTGTTTACAAGTTAAAATTTTTGATAGAACAGCAGCACAGAAAGGAAAGCATTGGGCACAGAAAGAGGGGAAAAGGATCACCAAAGACAGAAAACGGAAGACACGTTTTGCCACAAGCACCGTAGTGCTGTATGTTTGCGATCTAACCGCAAGGGTACTGTTGCTGACAACATTTTTAAAAACCAGAAGAGAGTGGTTTTAAAACGCAAAACATGGGGTCAATTAATTACACACAAAAAAATAAAAATAAAATTAAAAACACATTAGATTTTATCTTTATGCGGTGTAAAGTGCAAGAAGATAACGCTAAATGTAAACTTAGCTGTCAAATATGTCCACATTTACAACATTCCAATCCAAGAACCAAAAAAAAAAAGCAAATACAATAAAAAATGTGTTTTGTTCAGTACTGAAAATGCTCTCACAATTGTGTCTTAGTCATATTATGGCCAAGAAATATATAATCTTAATCTGAAAATATTAATATGAAAGTAATGCATGCTTCAAACTATTATTCAAACATTAAATATATACCAAAGCAACAATAATAGTACACAAAAAAGTTAATTTGAGTAACTTAAGCCACCTGAATGAAACTCCAAAAATCAACATACCTTTTCCACTACAAATGCTCTCTAAGAGTTTTTTCAGTAATAATCCATTTTATATCCTCAGTCACAGTGCAAAAAGCCCGATTTGTAACAAATACAGCATTTCTGCCTGCATAGGTAGACATCACTGCCACGTCAAACTCTGAAGCCGGTTAGTAACTGTGATACGGGCGACAGCTGAGTGTTCAAAATGCATGCTGTTCATAAGGCAAGCGTACAAGGGAGGAACCCGAGTGATTTGAGGGGGAGGGAGGGAAGGAGGGTGAGTGGAATATCTCGGAGCCTGGAGGAGGGGAAAGTCGAGCTCAGGAATGTAAATAGGACTTACCGAGGGGAGAGGTTTGTCTTTGGTGAGTTTCCTCTTCTGGAGAAGCCAAGAGCTCCGTCTCCCAGCTCCTGATCTGAAAGGTAAACAGAGAGCAGTCGATAAGGAGCCGGTGTGCAGATGTGTGCACTAGAGAAGCCTGGGAAACAGCTCGATCCATCGTCAGACTGGTAGCCATCAGATCTCCCTTATAGAAATCCATCTAGGGACTGCAGAGTTGTCTCTCTGGCGGCTCAGCTTGCACACTGACACCACCAAGTGTGTCACCGAGTCACCTCTCTCTCTCTCTCTCTCTCTCCCCCTCCCTCTGTTCTTCCCCTCACCCCGTCTTTCTTCCCCATGGAGGCTCCCATTGCCCTGCCTGCAGGCCCCATGCCAGACACTGCTTTTCATTTTCTGCAGTGAAAGTAATGAATCACATATGCGCCTCGCCAGGCACAACCCCCTCCACTCCTTTCTCTCTCTCTCTCTCTCTCTCTCTCTCTCTCTCTCTCTCTCTCTCTTCTCCCCACCCCCCTCCAGTCAAACTTAGCCAATCCCATTTTTCCTCTTCCTCTCTACTTCCTTTCCTTTTTCTCCAGTCTTGTTCTTTTTAACACTTTCCAGCCCACTAGCACCTCGAGCGCAGACTGGCTCCAGTGGGGGTGTGGGCACATCAGTACGAGCCGCCCAAAGTCTGGTATGACTTATTATGCTGGTGACCCTTCAGCTCACCCTGGATCAGCCCTGAGGCTGCAGTGCAGACTGGACCCAAAAGCATCGGGTATCACTTTACACAAATGTATAAAAAAAAAAAAAAAAAAAAAAAGGAAAAGACAGAAAGAGCAGGAGCAGGAACTGTTTTTTCAACAACACAGTGGAGACCTATGAGCAACAGGTGACCAGTTTGAGGGAAAAGCACAAGCCAAAATCAACAAAAATGAAATGTGTGTGTGTGTCTATGAAAAAATAGAATGTGTGTGTGTGTTTTGTTCTAGGGTTGCACGGTTTACTGGTACTATGGTAGTATCTTGATACTATGGATCCAAAATACTGGTGGTGCCACTGTAGTTTCTAAACGGTAGTCTCGTCATTAATGGTCTATTTATTAAATACATAATGTTGCATGTGGAAAAGTCACTAAAATGCTCAAACACTTGTGCAACAATAGACCATTTTATTTGAATAGTATGTGGAGCACTTTAAGTTTGCAAAACTGTGTTGAATTCATACTTTTTAAGGTAGCCTGTTGCACGTTTTCTGAATCTGAATCAGTTCATTTCTGTTCTTGTCAATATAATTTAGTAGTTACAACCGTAACAATCTCTTAAAAAGAACGACTCACAAAGTGAAATTTTGAAATACTTTGGATTCTTGCCTGATTAAAAAACAACAACAAATGAAAAACCCAATTTTTGACCACATCATATAGCCTAATTTGCTCTTTTTGTAATGAATTTCGTTTAATAATATAATTTGTATAATTTGTATCTTTATTTTAATGTATTTTTTGTTGGTCAGTTATCTACAAAATAAACAAAAAGAACTAATGCATTTTAGGTGAAGTCATGTGCAAATAAGTTTTCAATAATGAGGAAATTATGAATTAAATTCAAGTAGGCCTATTATAAAATATAGTATTTCTAACAATTTTTTTATTTCATAGATTCGAGTTATAAATTACAATAATCACAATACAACTTGGTATCATGATACCTCAGTTGGTATAGTACAGTAATGGTATCACAACAAACCTCTTTTATTCATTATTTTCTTAATTCTGTGAACTACCTATGATATGTTGCCATTTTGTGAAATCCTTTTTAATTATTTTAAATTTGTATTACTAATGTTTTACCTTGAGAAGAGGTAAGACTTGGCAAAAACAATACAAACATCCAAAAACACAGAGAAAATGCTGCAGAGGTAAAGTGTGTGTTGGTGCTCTTTAGATGCGAGATTGTTTTTAAATCCGTAAACAAATCAATTCAAAGTACTCAAAAGAATGTTTGCACTGTAGGGATAAAAATCATTGATAATACCAGTGCATTGAAAATAGTGGGCATAGAACATGTTCCTAGATCTATAAGGAGATCAGATGTTACGACAGAAACAGACATTCAGGATTTACACTTTAAAAGCAACTCCACTTTTTGATTGTTCTCTTTTTTCCCTGTCTGTAGTATTTGTTTGACTTCTGGATATGTTGTACTGCACTGTAAAAAATGCCGGATTTCACACAATTCATTCATGTTGTCAACACAAACCAATAGCGTTAACGTAAGAAATGTAAGTGGATTGAGCAAACAATTTCCCTAAAAAAATCTCCATAATTGTGTTGTTTCAGCTCATTTTAAATTAGCACTTTTTCTTCTATCTTTATGTATTAATATCTATAATTGTATTATCTTTATATTCATTATTCATGTGATGTTTGTTTCTTTTCCTTTTTCTGTTTTGTTAGTAATTACAATATGAAATTATTATTTGATTTTAAAAATAATTATATTTATTGCTTGATGTGATCAGGTGATCTTGTCATGTGACTGTTTAAATGAACTCCAAATGTGCTTGTATATTTATACCCCGATGAAGCAAGTTTTTAGATATCTAAACCATGCCAATAAAGGCTTTTTAACCCTTTTGCAATTTTTTTGAGTGCCTTGGACTGAAGATTTGTTGTGTGGAATCAATAGATGGATTAATCCTGTTTTTTAAATCACAACAAATAAAACATTTGTTATTCTGACCAATTGTATTATAATTATTATTATAATATATTTTAAAATACTACTAAATGTTTTTGTCTCTTTTGACTACAGTCTTTAGTGTCATGATCCTTAGAACTTTTCAAATAAACTGATTTGTTGATACGAGTTGTCCTGCTTAATAATTTTATTGTATAATTAAACCTCACTGTTTCAGATGTGTTAAAAAATATTTTGCGGATTTTGCGATAAGCAAGCAAGCATTGCAGTCTCGAGCGGTGGTCTCTTTAAGGACGGGTGTTCTTCCTCCTATTGTTAGTCAAATGACCCCCTGACCTCTGTTTGAGAAGGAGGGCATGACTGATCCATTATTCCTCAAAGGCTGCGTCCTTTTTCCTTTCTCTCTCTCTCTCTCTCTCTTTCAACTGCTCCCCACCACAACCCCCACAACAGAGTCCTGCAAGCTCATTCGCTCATGACGGAGACCCCCAGGGTTTAGGCAGGGTCCAGGGAAAGTGTTGAGTGGCCTGGGACGGGAGGGAGGGAGAGGCCGAGTGTAAGGTATGCCTGCCTCCTAAACCCAAGGCAATCCCCTCTGTGTCATCACTGCGGTCATTGTGCAGATTAATGAAATGTTTGAGTGCAAGCATGCTTCATTTAACAGGTATGCACACTTTCGGCTCTCTGTCCTGGGGAGTTTTGTTCTCTGCGACCTGAGGAGGTACAGCTGACCACACATTCCACATGCACAGGGGAGCGGAGAAAGAAAAGGAGGATGAGGAGGAGAAATGGGAGACGAGAGCACAGAAAAGGATTTAAGAAGGGAATTCAGTCTCACCTGCTGGGGAGCCCTCGGACTGAGCGATCAGTGCAGCCATGGCAGAGTTTGGATTCAGTCGGTTTCCGAACATATGGGATGGCGCCAAGTTAAAGGATCCTGGTAGCGAGTTTGCCTAAAGAAGAAACGTTCATAAAGTCAGAAAAAAAAAAGATGGAAACAATTTCAAATAATGTGGGTGCGTAAGTCTCTGCAAGCGTGCATTATGAATGTGTCGGCCAAAAAGCCGGATGATAAAACACCATGTCAGCTGTATTTTCTGTGAGCCAGGAAAATTGGCTGAGCCTGCAAGAGCAGATCTACAGCTCGGAACAACATGTAGACCATGTGCTTCTGCAGCTAATTATTTAATCCAATTAAGCCATTTCCCTAATAATGGTTGGGATTGGCTGCGGTGTTGCTTCTGAGGAAGCAGCATATGTGTGACAACAAACTTGGTGCACCGTAGAAACCACACAGACTTTCAACTGATTTGCATTTAAATCTCACTTTATAAATAACAACTTAATAAATAACATAAAATTATTGGGGAAAATTGAAGAACTGAGAAACAGAAATGATTAATCTTTAAGATGAGTAAATTCAAAATTAGTAAATTGATCGAAAGTGACAGTAAAAACATTTAAACTGTCCCCAAAATAATTATATTTTAAATTAAAGCTGCGCTTTTCTTGCTCTAATTTAAAAAAAGGTGTAAAACAAATGTATTCGACAGGAATGTTAGAAAGCATTTTGATAGAAAAGTATTCCTACAACTCCAAATTAGCACACCGAGTATAATTTCTAAAGTATCATGCATCACTGATAAGTTACGTTGCCATCGAAGGAATAAATGACATTTTTAAAAAATATTAAAATCAAAGGGCTTATGTAGCTAGCAAAAATATTTCAAAGGGTTAATGTATTTCACATAAATGCAGTCAAAAGTGAATATGCAATGCATACTAATAATTTAGTCGTTTCTCACTGCTTATTTTCATAAAAAAATCTGTACAATTATTCCTTTCCTTAAAGCCTTAGAAATAACTTTTACAATTGGTCAGTGAAAACATCTAAAGGCTGTTAAAATGCAATATGTCAAATGTTTAACCATTTAAACTCCGAAAACTGGACTGATGCAGTTTCAATGTACTAGAACTTTTATGTTAAGCTGTTTTGACACAATCTACATTGTAAAAGTGCTATAGAAACAAACATACATTGAATGAAATGTAGCATAAATGCAAATCAGATGCTCTTTAACTTTAAACCTGACCTTGAATTTGAGCTATCTCACCTTAAAATTTGTAATAATAATAATCATAATAATAATAATCATCATCATCATAATAATAAGGTAATTTATTACATAAATTTATCTCATAAAATAAAAATGTGTTTTAACATTTCTACTGTAATTCCCAATGTTTTTATACATATACACAAAAATTGTGCAGGCCCCTCACGGCCCCAGAGGCCCTCCCCATTCCTCAGCCCGGTTTTGAGGCTGTGTGGAGAGAGGAGGGAGCATGAGCTATATGAAGAGAACCCCTCATCCCACAACACAGCTCTCTGTCCAGCCTGTCAGCCCTCGTCCCATCAGCACGCCGAGCTCAATGCGCCCGCACTGGGGAAAGAGGGGCAGCCGGATTGTTTGAGGCTTAAGGCTCTCAGCACCATTGTGGAGGTTAACGAAGAGTGGGACAGAGAAGGGCCTAGAGGGTGTGTGCTGGGGTCGAAGGTCAGCACTGTCCTGCATGCAACCACACATTTTTTTCTGTCCAACCATTCTTTAATCCACAAAGGGAGAGTCAGTGATGGAGAGGAAGACGGGGAAAATGCTAAATAAAAAAATTATTTCATAGCTCTTCTTTTTTAATTTCTCACAAATAACTCACAAATTAGAATTTTTGAAGATTTTTTTAAATATATATATTTTTCCAACTTTCCAAACAATTTAATAATTATTATAAACTTAAATTGTTCAAAAACACACCTGATTAATGAAAATAATGAACTTTAATGATTGAATGGATGAATGATTGATGGTTTTCCCAAATTAAAGCAATAACTACAATTAAAGTGGCCTTTAGTTATTGATAGGTGGTGTGTTGTGAGCGTCTATGTGTTTCTTACATAAAATAGAAAAATGCAGGTGAAGTGACTCTCAGATCAGCTATGGAAATAAAGCTTGTGTGTTCATGCCCTCAAACATTAAGACAGCATAACGGGGTTCAGTAGTAATAATTAGAGCCAGACAAAATCTGCAGACAGTTTTTAATATTTCTGCTGAGAATTTCGTAAAAAATCTGCAGATTTATGCAGAACGATTTTGGGAGCATCATAACTAAAATGTGTGCTTTTACATTACATTACAAAGTATATAAATGGATATTATTATAGATACACACAAAAAGAAAAGGTTTACAATACATCAGATATTTTAATGTTTTAAAAAGCAGGCACTGATTTATATTTTCAGATAACTTTTTAAAAAATATTAATTATTCCAGTGAAAACTGTAGAAATGGCTCATGAAAAATTCAAAATTGCCCTAAGAAATGTCAAATGATTCTCAAATGATTAATAACATTAGTATTATTATTTTATAGAGGTATTAAATAAAATTCAATACATTATTACAATGACAATAATAATAAAGTTTAAATAGGTTGATTTGGTTCCCAAAAACAATAGTTATTAAAAAATACAACTGTTAAGCAGCAAAGAAATGGCCATTGTTATTTACTTCAAACAAGCAATGACTAGACCTCTAGATTGCGGCTTAAACTTTAAAAAGCCTTTCTTGATTTTCTATAAGACCTCATGTTATTAGGCATGGAACAATAAACGTTTTTAAGGTACACCGTGGTCTGGAAAAGTCAAGGTTTTAAACCCTCAACATTTTCTGCTATAACGTTCCTACGGTATATGTAAGATTTTTTATTTACACTTTTTTAGTACAACAGTCTCTCCAGCAGAAAAGATATCCAAAAATGCCGTTTTAAATTGTAATAAAATCTGTGTTGTTTTTTTTAACTAATGAAAAACATATGATGCATTTGAATGATTTAGCCTGACATGTTTACTGCTCCAAAATATTTTAAATATTAATAAATAATAATTATTAATAATAATTAAAGCCAGACAGAATCTGCGGACAATTTTTGTTATTTCTGCTGAAAATTTTGTAAAAAATCTGTGGATTTATGCAGAATGACTTTGGGAGTATAACTAAAATCCTATTGTAATAAATAAAAAATAATACCTTTTTAACTTTTATCTAATGTTTACACCGTAAATCCAATTAGAGCCACTTATTTGGTAAACAAAGCAAGTCTCATATAATATAGAACTACTAAAAGAGAGAAAATATAACTTTACAAGCTGTATTGTAAATAAATCATATGAACATTTTCATTTCAGTCAATATTACTGAAATTCATTCAAAAACTAAATAAATGTAAAATGTACACACATTTACACAAGTAAATAAATAGACTTAATTATGAGCTAAAAATTTGCAGAAATTTGTGGATTTCTGCGCACTCAGATTCTGCGTGAACCTAGTAATAATTCATAATGTGCAAATCTCATATTTAGGGTGTCTTATGGTTTAAAATTCACATACAATAGCCCATATTGTGATTTGATTAGGTGTACAGCACTATTTTTACATTATTCATTCATTCTGCATTATATAACACAAAAGTCATACTCCCCTATAATAAAAATGTATCACTCATTTAATCCGCTAACTACAATTTAGGGTAAATCTCCTACAACATAAAGCTTCAGGCTAATGGGGGATATTTGCAAGTGTGAGTTAGGAGGGGCTCCACCGCAAGAGCTCTGCAGCATTAAGGCCATCAGTAGGTCTACTTCATCTCCTAATGTAAGGCCACCCTGCCTGCCGAGAGGGCAGCTCTGCACAAACAAAGCCCTGTTGCCTGGAAACGACCGGTTGCTACAGCAGCGCAAGTCAAGACAAAGATGCTCATGAGAGCGGCAGAGATGGTGCTCAGTGTCTAGTGTGCTTCCAAAGGGCCCATTTGGAGCAGCACTGGAAGCCGATTAGAATGACTTTACTTTATTATTGCTATCCAAGCGTTTGCTGTTGTTTTGTCATGTGTGTGTGGAAGGAGTCACTGATTTACTTATTTACTAATAAAAGAAATTAATTATTGAGTTTGGAGAATATGCATACCTTAAGAAAAGATGCACGAAACTGAGAAAAGTAAACAGTAAATAAATTTGTCACAAAAAAAAATGCTGTACTTCAATGCGTTCTTAGCATAAATAAAAAAAAATTTAAAGAATACACAACATAATCTCAACAAAAATACTGAGCCAATGTAAACAATTAAACTAATGAGGTTTAGATAATCTCATATTTGGCTTAGAATGAAATGGTGTTCTCCTTCTGACCATTGTATAAAGTTAATACAAGAATAAGTGATCATAAAATGTATTGAATTTTAATTATTTAATCCTTCTTTCTGATAAATGAGCGAAATCTAGTGATTTACAGATATTGGTGAAGTATGAGGTTAAAAGTGACAATTTATTCATATTTTGGGGTTGCACTGTGATCATAATTATTTTCTAAATATGCATGACACTTTTTTGCTTTACAAGCAATTAATGTTAAACTGAATGACACTTTGGTGGGTATTTTTTAGTAATGAGCTTTTGTTTTATCAAAATAAATAAATAAATAAAACTACAAATTGTAAATGTACAAAGTACTTTAACTACCCCACCAAGAAAAAAATGTTTGGAATGCATTTCTTAACTCCTATGGTGCTAGTTAACACACTCAATGCATTTGTTTTAAACACATCACATGATTTCTAAAATATCAGCCTCTACCAAGGGTTGATATGTCGGTTTATCGTAAAAGTACCAGAATTAATACACACACTATGAAAAATCAGAAAATATAAATTGTTAGGGGCCAATCACGGCGAACACGCTTTTTGCGTTGAGAGGCGCCTTTTTTGAATGATTTACTAACGCTGTGAGTGTTTTGCGAGCTGCTTATGCGCCCCTCGCGCTTTAACTGCCTGCCGCGCCTTGCGTTTTTGTCCTTGTGCTGTGTGCTCGCAAAAAGTCAACTCTTGAGCGGAAAAACGCGTTACATCAGTCGCGTCTTTTTCATTCTCCAATCAAATGAAGCAGGGCAGGGTTTCCGTTGAGGTGCCTGCAGTGTTTGTGTTGTAAAAACAACAACAAAGACTTTTAAAAACGAAGAGACTTGTGGTTGCTGTTTTGAATTATCTGGAGCTGTATGACGTCACAAATCTTGAATATTACAATATTATTAAATATAAAAATTATATTAATATCAACAGCAACATTCTTGCACACAATACGCAGTGACAAATCACACCGTGCTTCTTTTTCTTGTCAACAAAAAAGGCAGTGTGGTGCACCTCGCGTTTTTGTAGTGTAAATGCACATTCAGTGTGATCGGCCCCTAAGACCAATTTATTTTAAAATAATCAAAATAAAACATTTCTGAAGTATGCCATAAAATATTACAGATTTCAGGAATACGTTTGTTTGCTCTTTTTTTTGTAAACCAACAATGCTGTGTGTGTAAACCTTTATTTAAAACAGGCATTCTTTAAAGAACTTTAACAGTCATTATTTAAAGCAGTCAAAATATGATCAACCGTTTGGTAGAGCGGCAGTCAACGGGTTAAATATGATGCCTAAAACCCCTTTTAATCTTTAATTACTGCCTTTTCTCACAATATCATAGTTTATTTGACCACACATACTGCTCTGACTGGCTAATGCAAACACAATCACATTCACCATGATGTTCATCCGTTAAAACCATATGCTTAAGCAGTCTAGTCATAAATACTTTAAATGACTCAAAACACTGTCTTTTAAGAGCTGAAAAATGAGGTCTGAAGTGATGAACTTTACTTCTCACACTGACATGTTATTTAGACATGCGGCCTTTAGACACTTTCCCCTTATACTGTTAATTTACTACAGAAATGACATAAATATTGCATTAGAACAAACTCAATCTCATTCCTTCTGTTGAAAAGAAAAAATAAATCACGTCACAAAGAAAAATGTGGATTATTTAATGCACAAATAGCTACACCCAGCGTTTACATCCGAGCCTTTTAGGAGTTAATTACTATTTGTGCTGTGAACGTGCTCAAATAGCATTTATCTTGATAAAACTGGAGCAAATTAGAGTGCAGTACAAAGACGATGAGTATAATTCTATTTAATTGGTTAATTTTGTGTGAGATGATGTATTATGAGTATGTGTGAGCTCAAAGTGTTGTGCGATTAGCTCTATTAATTTTCTTTACAGATGTGTGTGCTTTTACATTACATTACAAAGTATGCGAATGGATTTTATTGTAGATGTAAACAAAAAGAAAAGGTTTACAATACATCAGATATTTTTATGTTTTTAAAAGCAGGCACTGATTTATATTTTCAGATAACATGTCTGTATATTATTCCAGTGAAAACTGTAGTAATAGCTCATGAAAAAATCTAAATTGCCACAAGTGCCACATGACCCTCAAATGATTAATAACATTATTATTGTCATTGTTATAATTTGCTAGAAGTAACAAATTAATAAATCCAAAACATTAATGCAACAATATTGTTTTAAAGCTCTAATAGATTGATTTGGTGCCCAAAAAATAGTTATTGAATCCTTGTAGCAAACTTATGTGCATGTTGTTTCAAGGAAGCAATCATTCATTTATGTTGCATTTTATTTTCGTTTGTTTATATTCATTTATTCTTCATTTAATTATAGTAATCTATATAATGATCATTTCATCCTTTTATTGATTATTAGTTAATTATTTAATTATTGTTATTGATTATTATTTGTCATTTTATTATGTTTTTAAATAATATTATTAATATCTTTTAATTTATCCATATTGTTAAAATCTTATGACTTCAAGCAACACTTGTTTTCAATAGTAAGAGAATGTCTCCATTTCAAGATCTGTATTGTCACTGGACAATGTTGTGAAGCAGTAATTTTCCATTGCTGTTGCTTGTGGTATAATAACACTTGTTGGATTTTTCCTGGTCATACAAAGTCTGAGCATTGAATCATATGCTACTAAGATTATACAATAAACTCTGCTTTTCTTTATCATCATTACTTTGTCTCCTGCTTCTGCTTTCTCAGTCAACTCCTATATTAATAGGAGATTGTTAATTCAGTTGAATACTGGTTAACAGATTTGGGTATTAGGTGGCTCTGCTGGCTTATTGTCTGGATAACCAGAGAAACAGACATTTTCTGACAGGATCTGGCATCCGAGGCTGGATCTTATTTATCTGGCATGGAGAGTGTGATCTAGCATTATTATAAAACTGTTGAACAACAAAGTAATAGCAATTGTAATTTATTTTGAACAAGCAATGACTAGACATCTAGATTGCATCTTAACCTACAACAAGCCCTTCCTGATTTTCTATAAGACCTCACGTTATTAATCTTTACTTTGTCTGTTTGTTCCTTTTACTATCTTTTTTTCCTCCATTACTCTAAATGTATTTGCTTCTGCTACAGAAATATTTTATATGCTCATTGTGTATATTAAAAACATATAATAATAAAAAACCCCGTAATAATTAATGTCTTCACGTTCACGCTCAAACTATTTTACAGTTTACTTTTGAAATAAATGTACAAACAAACAAAAAAACTCTAATGGTGTACTCACTATTAAACATCCAATCTAAACCATTTTAAGAAAATCAATATAACAACTGTTTTATGATAATATAGACCCTTTTCACATTTTTGGGTTTCTCAGTAGCGGAAGTCATCATAGTTAGGTAAACTTAGAGCGCAGTGAATCGGAGAGAGTACAACAAATAATTTTTTACAACCCTTTTAGCTGAAATAATAAAAGAAAAACTCCATGATGGTGTTATTAAGACTTTCAGCCAGAGGAGAGAATAACATCAAATTTACTCTCAGCCCTATAAATGCTGCATTAAAAACACCTCGCAGTAATGTTTTTTGTAACTTGACACAAAGATGATATGATACATTCATAAATGTATATAAATGTTCATATGCCATTTTAAAAATCAAAATTTTAAAAACTTTCAAGGATTTAAGTTTGGTGAACGTTAAACACGTCATAACAGTTTTGTGAAGAGAGTCCATTGATTTTAACCTTTCTTTTTTTTTCACCCATTTTCACAGCAATCAAACCAACTGAGAGTGAGGACGTGATGTCCTATGAAATCTAATAAACATCACTAGCTGTATTAAATACTCACGTGTGTGGATGGGGTGCTTGTGAATGGGGCGGTCGGGGGCAGTGAAGTCAGTGTGGACATAGAAGTGACAACAACTGACTGATGTGCCGGCAACTCAGAGTTTGATGTGGATAAAGACCCTCCGAGCACCGCGCTGGGCAAAGGACAGGCTACATCACTGCTGCTGGGGTACGACCCTGCAAAAAGAGAGCAATTACTGTAAAACCGCATCTTCGCCAAGCCAAATGTTCTCTTTTGATTCCCACTGAGTCCAAAATAACATTGTCTTGTTTATCAGCAGGAGATCTGGCATAGCAACTGGGGGATGTGAAACAAATCAACGCAGGTTATGACCTGTAATCTAGTGGTAAAAGCAAAGTTTTAATAGCTGTAAGGGCAACCTCTGTCCTCCAATATACCTTTGCTGGTTATCCATCTAACTTTCGAGCTGCCCCTAAGATGAACTTTGTGGACTTTGAATGGCCTGTCTGACCAGCAGACAACGTGAGCGAGCACAAAGCATTTTTGAATGCACTTAACATGCTCTCCTCTCCGGCCTCCCGGTGACCCAACAGTTGCCTGAATCTGACGACTCACTGTTTCTTCTGTAAAAATGACTGAGGGCCTTTAAGGTGGGGCTGGAGTGCCGGGGAGGAGTGCGGTCCATTCATATTTATGTGCTGGTTCAAGACATGCACGATGTTTGTTGTTGCTGTCGTTTTATTGATTTTTTTCTTTCCTTTTCTCTTTCCCTCCTCCCTTGCCACCATTTCAAATAAACCTAGCTGATGGCCCAGGCTGACCCGTTGCAGGAACGAGAGAGGCCCCCTTTGCCACACAAAGGAATGAATGGCTCACGGCGGTACATTCACTGCTGAAACAAGGAAACATTGTTGGATTCCACGTGAAGCATTTACAGTACCAAGCTCCCATCTCCACGTATAGTATAAATAAGCTCAGGCATCAATCTACAGTTATGGTTTTGCTTTTAATCTCAATTTTTTGGACTTGTTTTTGGAGATTCCAATGGCTTTGGAACTTGAGGCATTAATGATTGGATTAATCTTTAAATCATCGTGCTGATCTGGTGATCTGGTTAATAATTAACATTTCGGAAAAGGTTAACTGACAGAGTATTTGATTAGAGGTTACAAGACATGAGCAACCAAACAAAGCAAGGACAAAGATCCTGTTATCTGGTGCTGATCGAACGGTCCCGATCGATCAGGACTTAACATCTCCTCCTGAACCCCTCCCCCCCTTATCAAATCAGAGGAAGAGAGGGGAAATTTCAAATTAGATTAGCCAGCATTTCAAGTCAAACCCCTCTTCTCTCTCAGCAGAAAATCCATGTGAGTTCAGAGGGAGGTTAATGACGAGGCTCAGAACCTGATAAGGATCCACAGCACTTTCCTTATGGACGAAGAGAAGCAAGCAAGGACTGATCGGAGGTATTGCTGAACATCAGTAGAACATATTTAGGCTTTTGACGTGGCAGATGTTTTGCATTTTTTTGTGGTATTGTGAGCGGCGATTAATGTTGTAAGTAGTTTTGTTTCTAGCTTCAAGATATGTTCAATCACAAACAAACAGTCGGGTTTGACATTTCTAATGCATGCCGACTGAAAGAGAGGATAAGTTACGGCACATGGCTGCAGTTAATGTAGCAAATGCATGCATCGCTCAAGAATGTTTACTTGAATGGATAGGATGGCTGCATAGTTTCATCCAGAGTAATAAATCCAGACTTACAATGACAGTTAAACCTATAATGAAATCCTTTTTTTAATGTGTTGCCTCAAGCATGCGTGGCTTCCTTTCAGTGGATTTTTAACTATGATATTTTGAAAAACATCTCCATGTTTTTTTTGTTTGTCTGTCCAATGTAGTTCAAATGTTAAATGTTGACTTCAATATTATACAATGTTAAAAGAAGGAAAATAAAGTCATACAGATGCTCTGTAGAATGCAGGGCATTGAAAAGAAAAATCCAAGGTCTTCAGTCGCTTTTTTTATTTATTTATTTTTAAAGTTGCACTTATTTTAACCTGAATGCCACATTTTTGGAATGCAGTGTCATGCAGGATATGGAGCAAAAATTTTGCTTTGAGCACAACTATTAAAGACATCCCTCTAAAGCATGATTACAAAGAAAAAAAAAACATCTCCAAAATTGCATTATTCATGAAATGTTGCTAAGGGCTACAATTCTGTAAGCATCTACATTTTTGCCTGGTTTGACAAGCTGACAGTAGTTGCTGAAAGCCGGTCAGCAGATAATGGAAAATCAGAATTGATGCATCTAAAGAAGATTTTTATATATCATTCAATGCGCAAAAGTTGCATAGTTTTAGTCTATTTTCCAGCATTAACGGGTCATTGTGCTTATCAGTCTCTCAGCTTTGCCTTCTGATTTCAGATAAAAAACAACAAAAATATTTTCCCCCTTCTAAAAATAAAACCCCATATTAGCCTTGGGCAGTATTCAAATTTTGATACCATCAAACCTCCTCCCTATTTTACCCAATATACGGTATTACCGTGAATAATAAAAAAAATTATGATGTAAGGCTCAGACAGCATCACTAAACTGTTGGCTTGTGCCTAAACTGTTCAGAAGCTAAATACCGTATATGCGACTGTGATACACCATTGTGTATCCACAATATCAGAGAAAAAAAATGAAAAAGATGGTTGACAAAGAATTTTAAGTTTATTCTGTGTCCTACTGATAAATATACAGAAGGTATAATATTTATATGTGTTAATGATGAGAGTACAGAGTGTACAAGTATTTGAAGAATTCATTGTTGTAAAAAGAGAAAAACTATACAAACAAAGGGAACAAATCTGTATGTTTTGTTTAAATGAAACATAATTTGTGAGGATATTTTTTTGTAACATTATTTGTGAGGATATGTTTGCTATAATATGAACGTTAATAAACAGATGCTACTAAGCTGCACCTGGGGAAAGACACTGAAGTCTCAATGTGATTTTGTTTCTCCTGATAATTCAGGCAGTTATAATCTGTCGAGTTATGCGACCAGGACCCGTAACACGACCTTAGGTTTGAGGTTTTTCCATCCTCGCGGTCACCTTTTTGTTGCACAATTTGCAAATTGCCTCGTCTGTATTTACCACCTCTCCCTTTTCATTTGGTCGAATACCAAAATACTGCCAGAAGTTGTGTTCTTTTTCGAGACCAGGTCACTTGGGCCCTGTTTACACTGGCAGTTAAATGTGACCCAATTCCGATATTTTGCTCATATGTGACATGTGTTCTATGACTGTAAACACAAAAAAAGCATGGATTCGGAAATTCTGAGATTGGTTTATAGTCCTCCTTCATATGTGGAAATAAATCAGATATAAATCGGATATGTGACAATGCGTCTATCACGTAAACGTAAATATTTTATCCTTGTCTCCTATGTAAGTTCATTGTTTTCATGATGGTATAATGGTATTGAAACTGACACCTTTGCTTTTTAGATCCTGCGGTATACCGTATTACTGCCCAAGCCTACCCCATATAAAGTCCTACACCCATCCAAGTCAGAGATGGATGTTTGCATTTAATAATAGCACCCACAGCTCCTCCTGATAAACCAGTCATTCATCAAAAAAAAAAAAAGAAGAAGCTGGAAGCCTTTGAGAGAGGGCGAGACAGATAGATGAGGTGGAGCACTCTGCTGTAGCCCTGCATTAGCCATGGCTAAATATTTACAGTCTAGCCAAAGGCCAGGAACAGGTGAGGGCAGGGACGGGTGGGAGAAAATGAGCCCCAAACAAACAAAGAACCCATATGGCCTTGAGAGAGGGGACAGGGTGATAGTGAGACTGCATATAGTTGGAACTGACAGAGGGAAAAAAAAGTTTAAGTTTTAATCAGAAAGAAAGAAACTACCTAACTAACAGCTGGAAGGTTGCCAAGCAACAGGGCAGCCACACAGATAAAGCCCCTTAAACATTAGAGCTGGCATGTGTGTGTAGCACTCTTTTGTCAATGGTAAGATTTTGCAGGTGAGAAAGCGGCTGCAAATGAGTGAGAAATAAGGGTGTGACCACGTGTGCAAGTTCTGGCTCCAGCTCAGTCAGCAGGAAGGCCAGTAGGGGTCAGGGCATTTCTATACACTATCTTGAGCCGGTAAGTGATGTCGGCTCACTCTAGATCTGAGCGAAGACAACATCGGGGAGGAACAAATAAAATTTTAACTAATTGCCTGTTACGGGTTCCTTCCCTCCTCCAGCTCCCTCGGGCTCAACAGGTTAATGTGCATCTCTATGGAGATTCAGCGGGCCACTCTAAGCTCTCAATCAGGTAGGAATGAGGAAGCACTTTAGAGAGCACCTCCATCCACTTTTACTCTAATGAGCTTCAGCACAGACCAAAACAACATCATGCTGGTTCCCAGGCTTCTCTTTAAGGAGAGCGGACCACAAATGGATTCCTTTTATTTTTTTAATAAACGAAGAAATAAAAAATTGTGATTCAGGGCAAGATTAGGACGAATTAGGGGAATTGAGCTGAATAAGGTACTGAAAAGACTCTCCATGTGTAATTCCTGAAAAAATAATTACCTCCGATTGGCCAAAACAAGATAATTTATGATAGCCCATTAGAAGCAACCATAAACCTCCAAGCCAACATAAAACAACATTTGCAACCCTTTTTACTCTTGTAATATGATGCATTTTAAAATACATTAGGATATTCAAATGCAAGACGGCATTTGATTGGATCAGGAAAAGAGGCCTCATCAAGGCAAATGCTTAAAGGTTCATCAAACCCTTGACTACTTTATTTTGAG
The DNA here is from genome assembly GCA_903798205.1 of Danio tinwini. NCBI lineage: Eukaryota > Metazoa > Chordata > Actinopteri > Cypriniformes > Danionidae > Danio > Danio tinwini. The sequence continues at coordinate 4,979,064 of CAIGQZ010001197.1, forward strand.
ATATTAACTGGTCTATGTGTGTTGGGTATCACATTATGACAATGTTGGCACAGGTTTGCTTTAATTGTGAGGAAACCTGGATTATTTTGAGCTTTTGTCTGCTAATTTCATCTTCCGGGTTTAAAAATCACAATTGGAGTGAGATCAAATTTAGTGACGTAGCACTAAACCCCTAGTGGATCCTATGAGAAGATCCTGCTTCTTAATTATTCAGGACAGGACATGTTTTCCGATGACAGACCTGGCAAGCTAGGAGACAGCATGTGCACAGTAGTTGGACAATGGTGGACTTGCAGTGTTCGCTCATGTTTAAAATCTCCCAGATTACCCCAGCGTACTCCCTTCACTCACGTTTGTGTGTCACTGTCCACCTTTATTATGAGTTCTCTCTGTGGGCAGGTAAATCTGGGCAATGTACATGTTTTTTTTGAGGGTGTGGGTGGATAATCGTTTTGAATTATTTATAGATTGTATACGCATTTATACTATTCATATAAACATGATTATCTTTATAGTGATATTAAAAACTGTGGTTGTATGTATATAGTATTTCAGGTCCCATTTTATATTAAGTGGCCTTAACTAATATGTAATTACAGTGAAATTTATTTCACAATGTACTTTGTGCAAATACAAGTTTTTACAATGTAACTATGATTGATTAAAAAACTGCATGTAATTACATCTGTAATTAAATTTATAATTACACTATTCACCATGCCTTACACTTTAACCCATCCTTAAACCTAACACACAACCCTAACCATACCTGTATCCCACCTCAAGAGCACCAGAAATGTTCTGAAATAGATTATTAACACAGTAAGTACAATGTACTTATTTTTTAATCTAAGTACATATTTGTTAAGGACATTTTTCATGTCCAAGTGGGACCGTATTTTATATTGTCTATGAAATTACAAATTATATACGTAACTTTTTTTAAAGAATAGACGGTTTATTTCATTGCATTTTATCTTAGCCAAGTATAAAATTACTTGAAAAAGTATAAAATGATTTGTGTCTAAGTTTTAGTCTGAACTGGTGAGTCAATTGACAGTTGCTCGACTTCCTGTTTTTCCCCTTCTTTGCAGGTCATGCTCACTCCCCTTCCTTCTGCGGCAGCAAAAGATTCTGAAGTAAACTTGAACTGAAATAGGGGGGTTTCATGACGCTTTAAAAACAAAGGTTGATGACATTAGTTGAAAGACATTTCTGATAAACACCTGGTACAGTATAGTGATACCACATTAGTTCTAAATATTAGTTTATCACACATGACTAAATTCATATATAGCACTGAAAATAAATGCTTTTAATAAAAGGGCTATAGGAGGAACTCAGAACCAAAGAACTGCACCATTGAATAATTAACAACAAATATATTCGAATTTGATGGACGGTTGTCTTTTAAGACCATACGACATTGCAAATCAAATAACATATGAAACTCCTCAACACAAACTATAGACTACTTTCTGCCAAACAACCCATGTTTTTGCTCACCTGGTCCGGCAGGTGGGGAGCTGACAGTCATACCCTGTAAGCTTCCATTCCTGAGGAGGGACGGGGACTTCTGAATCCCCAGACTACTGCTACCAGCACCCACTGCTCCTACACTTGCAGTACTGCTGACAGTGCTCCCGCGGCAGACCATGTTGCTCATAGAGGAAGGCGAAGGGGAAGTAGATGAGGGCATTGTGGATACGTGCTCCCCTGCATCAGTGGTTTTACTGTCCTGGGTGGTGAAGCAAGGTCCATATCGGTTCCTCCAGTTCCCTCTCTTTTTCTTCTTCACTCCATCCTCGCCAGTAGATGAAGACGATGTTGCAGAAGAAGAGGACGAGGAGGGCTGTGGCCGTTTGTAGCCAGCTGAGGCCAGGCTGCCAAGTTCCCCAGTTGTGTGACAGTTTTCATAATGCTTGCTGGAGCTGGAGCTTTGAGGAAGAGACATCATGCTAAAGGTGTTGAGAGCAACCATGCTTTCAGAAGCTCCGCTTTCTGCACCACCCTTCATGTGGCAGCGGCCAAAGGATGGAGGCGTGTACGAGTCACCAGCCCTTAGGCTGGGATCAGAGAAGCTGAGGAAATCAGACGTGGGCTGAACAACAGACCCACTGGTGGCTGATTTGCTGCTGCTGCTGCTTCCTAATAAATGACCTGAGAGAAAGAGAGAGAAAAATATGCACCTTAATGTTATATTAACAGACAGATGGCATAAACAGACAGACTGGTGGGATGGCATGCGTTTACAACAGTACAACTTTTTTTTTCCACTTTTTGAATACCCAGCAAATAATAGATTGAGCACTGAACTGAACAACTTTATTAACAGGTTGCAATCCTGCACGCAAACATACACCATTATCAAACTCTTTAACTCTGTACATGTTCTGGCATACTGCAAAAGATTTTTTTTTTATAACTGAAATGCTGAAAACCTTTGTGCTGTCAAATATTCTCATGGAAACCTTTTTTTTCTAAATTGTATGATGAATAAATAGTTCAAAAGATCTTTAAACAGACGACAACATGAGATTAAAGGTAAACAGAAACATACTATAAAATCGTTCAAAACCAACACTGGGTTTAACAAGACTCATCTTAACAAGACTCATATTTTAGGACTTTTTTTTTTTTATCAAAGCCCCTTCAATTTATCAATGACAACAAATAAACCCTAAAATTATTAAAAAAAATTAAAAAGGGTAAAATCTTTACAAAAACAACAAAGAAACAACCCAACCTAAAACCAGTCAGTCATCATCTTCCACTCCAAGTTGGGCCAGACAAACTTGCAGAAATCCAAACAATCAGGTATGCAAGCAGACAAGAAGGGTGACCCAGATCTAGGTGTTCATTCAAGCCCTCCCCTCAGGGAAGGACTCGTCCTTTAACCAATGCCAGAGAAACCATCCATGTTTTTACAGCTGTGGTAGGAGGCTGCTGAGGCTTTACTTCCTAATATTACTACATCATTTATTCTGTAAGCTTCTTACTAACATTCAAACATGCACAAAGCAGAGGAGGCCAGTTAACATTTCTCAAAGATAAACCATATCACAAAAACAACTGGTCGGATGACTGCTAAAGATAACTAACGCATTTTGTATTCTTTCCAAAACGCATTCAGGAAGTTTGGCTACACCTTATCGCTGGATCCTAGATTAAGCACCGCTGTCCATTTAATGCCTGAAGATGAGATGACTTAACTAAAAATCTTAAAACCTGCCTCAAAGAATATTACTTTTTATCTGCTTTTCTTATGTCAACAAGATTCGCATGTGCACCATTATGGAAAATAATCAAAAAACATATTTCTACACCTCACTGTTATTGTCAAACGCAAAGGGCTCAATTTAATAAAAGATTGCAATCTCTCATATACTCGGAATATTACACCATGATGGCCGAACAGAACCGCTGAGTGGCTCATCGACCCCAGGTCTGTGTCAGGTGTTGTCAAAACAGCCCAGACAATATGACATTCTCACAAACTCTATGGTAATCTTCAACATCTTTTGATCTTATTGCTGAAAAAACATAGCATTGTTTCTTCTTCAATGGTTCGTTGAAGCTTGCATGTAACTCCAGAAAGGAGGCCCCATGCACTTTGACACATTAATGATTAGTCTGAATTTTCCAGACGTGACCTCTGCTGCAATCCCTCCATCATGGCTTGATATGAGAAAGGAAAGGAACGTGCTTCTTTCTGACTCCCAAACCTCCCTCACTCCACACACACAAGAGACGCCACCCAAGGCTCAGCCAACTCGGAAAGACTCGCCGATCCGCATTACAGCAGCAGCCAGCCAGCCAGACGACAGCCTTATCGCACACACACGCCAAGCTTACAACTCCTGGCTTCCATCCAGGCATGTCACAACAGACTCGCTCAAAGAGACCTGAATCTGGCAGTTTCAGTCAATTTGGAAACATGGAGAGGGTGTTTACTAATACATTTCATCAACAATCTGAAACAAAAGTGAAGTTGGCATGCTTGGAAGCCTCACCTTGCTGAAAAGGACTGGTTGAGGAAGGGGCCGTGGATGAAGTGGCTGTGGTGACCACAGGGCCATGGGGTTTGCCTGGCGCAGATTTGCGACCCCGTGAACCCGAGCTTGAGCTAGTGCTGTGGCTGGATTTCTTGCTTTTGCTGTCCGAGCTCTTGCCATCGGAGGAGCCACCATCTTTGGAGCTGGAACTGGAGTGAGGTGGAACTTCCTGAAAGTTGGCATTGGTAAAACGGGCTCCGCTGTCGTCCAGCCGCTTCTGAGTGGAGGATATGGAGGAGACACTTCCGCCACTGTTGCTGTTGCTGTAACTCTGAAAAGGAAATACACACAAATTTAGAGTGCATATTTTGAGCATTTGAAAAAAACTCTCAGACCCATTTTCCATCTAGAGATATTGCCACTTGTGTTTGGATTTTGTTGAGACTATTGCCTCTTATTTAGTCTGTAATACATCACTTTCGAGGGAATGCTCAATGTGACACACAAGCTCTTTTGTGTAAGATATTGATGGCAAGTATAATTTTGACTGCAATTCATGCGTTTCTGTACAGTGCAGCAAAATATGACTAGCTCAACTCCCATAAAGTTGGTATGTTAGATCAATAATCAGAAAGTAGGTGGTATTCTCTTGTGGTTGTAATGTGTTCAACCACACTATATTATAGCAGGCCAATTACATCAATTTTACACTACTTCTGGAAGCTGCATTTAGCATCATCCACTTGACCAAAATGTATCTTAATAGCAGGAGTAAAGTGTAGAGATTTCACGGCTAAAGCCTGGTTTATACTTCTGCGTCAAGTGATCGTCGTGACCCACGGCGCGAGCCTTGCACGTAGCCGTGCATTTATACGCGTAACATTTTTTAAATGGTGTGCGTCAACGTCGCCGACAGCTACGTCGAGAGGATATGCCTCCACACGTAGGCTGCACCGTAGCACACGCGTGCGCTTGACGCAGAAGTATAAATCAGCCTTAATTAATTGTAAAGACTTCAACACCACGTTTCTGCACCAAACAAAACTGCTGCGACTAAAAGTTATGCCAACTGTGAGCTATTTTAAAGTTACAAGCTTGTACACCGAGGCTAATACCCACGCACCCTGGATTAACTATGGCTGAGGCTATTAACTAAGAGCCGTTCACATTGCGCATTTTGAACACACAAGTTTGTTTTTTTTCTTGTGTGCATATTGGGAGTGACGTGCACAGGGTGCGCACGGGGCAGGGTGCACCACGAGTCACGTGACAAGACCTGACCGATCAGCTTCATACTTTGTATGGAATATACATATTTTTTACACCAAAGAGAAAAAAAAATACAAAATGAAAATACCAGACAAGTTCAAAATATAGCTGATCAAAAATGCTTTTTAGTCAGAAGTTTAGCAGTCTTTGACTACATTAGTTCTTTTTAAAAGAGAAATTATTAGCTAATATGATGCTCAGATTTACATTAGACAAAAACAATTTTTTTTATTTATTCTTATTTCATTATCAATTGTTCTGTAAAATTATTTCTTATGTTTAAATTCCAAAATCTTTTTTCACTTATTTTTAAGTCCAAAGAGAAATGGATTATTTAGTATTTGTAATTATTTTATTACTTTGTATTATTTAGTTACAGAGCAGAAATAACACTCTAAAATATGAGTTTTCATGTGATTTTCTAAACTAGTAGTGTTTTGAAATCAATAAATGCATACTAATTGTGATAACTATGAAACTGTGATTATTCCTCAGACTATAATAGTACAACCAATATCTATAATTGTAGCATCCCTCGTAAAGTGACCTTAGCCCTTATCTACCCTTGTCTAACTCACCTTCTCAGATGACACCATCAGCGCTGGCACCAGGGAAGGCGACAGTTCCAAAGACTTTTTGTGCTTTGGTTTATGCCGATCTCTTTCTTTATGCTTCTGTCAAGAAAACACAAATAAATCAATTGTGAAAATGCTTTTGCTGATGCCCAAAAAAAGACGGGAGGCACTTTAGCTGAACTGTCATTTCTAAAAACAAAGAGAGAGAAAAGATGTGAAACTCAAAAAGCTGAAATAATGAATGTCAATCGTTTGCATGCATTCAAATGAGACAAGGAGAGTCACTTGTGCTGCCTATGAAGGCCTTTACATGAGGCAAAAGAAATCCTTTATGTCTGGATTGGAAAAGATTCATGTTGCAGGCTTGACCAGAGTCTACTGCAGCTTAATTTACACCCCGGTCTAGTGCTGTGCTCCACATAGCTCTATTTGCGCCCAAGAAACGGGAGCGCGAACAAATTTACACCTCGCACTCCAATCGAACACCTCCAACCTCTTCGTTTCTGTTCTTAAGAGCGTGGCTGTAAAAATATGCAGTGATCCTGAACCATTCAGAGAGAATATTTACACATTCCCAACTGGAGCGATATACAAACGTCTATTTTTTTGACCCTTTATGTCATCTTTCAGCCATTGTCTCAGTTAGAATTGACAATTATTCTGAACATGATAACGGTTTATGCTACTTCTCAGTGCAAGTGGCGGTGACAATTCCAGAGGCCCTCAGGCTCAAGTTTTTCAATGAAAATGAAAATGAGCTTCCGCTTCCACTACGCTGTTTACCATTTTTCAGCATACTCTATTTTAAATGTCATTTTCTTCGAATGGGAAACTCATACACACTTTGAAATGAGGGTTTTGAATAAGCACCCTGGGAATTTTTTTTAAGTGGGTGCAAGAGATCACTCATTGCTATTGGTTTTCAAACCCAAAACAAATGTCACCATTTTCCTGTTATGCTGACAACTGATTCGTTTCAAATCCTGAAACGTTAAATCCAAGAAAATGCAACACAATAGCAAGTAGAATAAGTCAAAATACATAAATAACAGTGATTATTGAGATTATAAGGTTTTATATAATGCCATATTTGCTCTGCAGTAGAAGTGCTCATTTCAAATGGTTGCAAAAACAAGATTCTGAATTAACATTGTTCCTAAAAGGTGTTGACAGAATGAGCATTGATGTGAGAAAAATTGTCACCACTTCCCTGTTTATGAATGAAAAATATGAGAAAAAAAAAAAAACACTTACTTCATTTTCTTCAAAAAGTAGATCCAAACCATCTACACTTCTTGTCTTATGTAATGCTAAAAAGCAGCTATAAACTGCTGTTTATGGTGTAATTAAAATTCTGACATAAATGTCTTGCAAGAGTTTTACATAAGATGACAGCTATCTTAATTACATAAAGATGAATAGTTCAGGCAGAGGTGACTGCAAAACAGAGGGGAACAAAAAAGCCAAGACATTTATCATAATTCATCAGTGCCTTCAGCGGATTAGTGAAATGTAGCAAGTCTCTTTCAGGACGAACAAAGAAATGACTCCTGAGGCTTCAGGCCAACTATTAAAATTAAACTACTGAAATGAACAAATACAATACATTTTCAAGTATTAAAAAAAGTGTAAACTAAGAAAAAAAACTAATCATCCAGAAAACAAAGCTAAAATCCCAAACAGATCAGGACTTAAGATATGGGAGACAGGAGAAGGAAGAGAGACTGAAAACATTATTTTATTCCCAGATGCCGCTCTCGACAGCCTCTCAGAGCACATCTGAACTAGCTGCAAATTGAGAAGCTTTTAGCCTCTATTGTTGTTTGGCCCTGGGGTTTGGAATTAGCTAGGTATACATCTGAGCCCCCCAACCTTTGACCTGGGAATGTGGAGTAGGGGGGAAGGGCCCCCTTTGCTAATGCAAATCAGCCGTGGTAACAATAGCCATGGCGGAGCACAGAGCACTTCACAACACGATCTTCAAGAATACAAGCTCCAACCCGAATCATTGTTCACGCCAACCCCTCTCAATGCAGAATAAGGAGAAGAAGTTAAATATCAGAATAATTCTGGGAGAAACGGCTTTAAATGGCATCTCATATTTAATCTTTCACTGACCTAGATTACACAGGCTGCACAGTCTGTCTTTGAGCAGCTTAACAGAGCACCATCCACTCCATTTTGTTATGCAGTTCCAATGCAAACTCATTCAAATCAATTCAAATAATTTGTGTCAAATGACCAACAGCCTGTTAGGCCAATGTCTGACCTCCACTGCCCGCTGTAAGTGCTCATCAGTGAGCTTTCAGGTGTACGTTTAAATGCATCAATGTAATATGATTCCTAAAATGCTGTATAATTCCATAATCTATTTAAATGATTGAAATGACAGGTAATACTTTTTATGGTGTCCTTGTTACAGATGTAGTCAATACAGTAATAAGTACATAATTACACATTAACTAACCCTAAACCTCACTAATCCAAACCACATAGTTAGTGCATATAGTTAAATATTATTATTATTATTATATACTTAAATGTAGTTACAACGCAACAAGGATATACTAAAATAAAATGCACCCAAATAACAATTTGCTAAAAAAACTATATGTGTATATATATATAT
>CAIGQZ010001197.1:4995079-5038992 GCA_903798205.1 Danio tinwini
CACACACACACACACACACACACACACACACACACACACACACACACTTTATATATTAAATATATTATACATTTATATATTAAAAATTTATATATTAAAACACACTATTCAAAAGATTGGAATTGCTAAGTTTTGTAGAAATATAAAAAAAATTGATCAAAATAGAAATAAAAAGATTTAAAGTAAGTTTTTGGATTTGTATTTTAGTATTTATTTAGTATTTATTCATGTTCTATTAAATAGTAATGAAATTTGCAGAAATTTTTTATTTGTGTCACTTTTAATCTATATAATGCAAGCATATATATATATATTTTTTTTTTATTACTGATTGTAAACATTTGAATTGTGTATATTTATATATTTTAGAAATAAAATATCATTTTATATTAATAAATATATCAAAAGAACAGCCTTTATTTGAAAAAGAAAACTTTAGTAACATATCTCTTAACTGTGACTTAATAATTGTTTTCTTAAATAATTATTAAATTATTATTAAAGAAAAATAATCCTTGCTCAATGCAATTAATATTTTTACATAGTAATAATTTACCCTAGATTTTTAAACAATATTACTACTAGTGTATATTTACATATTATCAATTTCAATTATGTTTAAACTGTCATTTTAAATCAATTAAATTAATCTGCAAAAATATTTTTTCTTTTAATTAATTAAAATTAATCTTAAAAAAATCTTACCGACTTCAATTATTTAAACAGTAGTGCATTTTCAAATATTTTTAAAGCATTCTTTTACAAATAGATTTTTATATAAGGAAAAATACACTGCACAAAAAAACAACAAGAACTATACTATTGCAAGAATAAAGGTGAAAAAAAAAATAAATAAAAATCAGACGATCAAATCACCACTAAACAGAGTCACCATAAACACCTGAATGAAATAAAACCCAGTACACATAAATAAACATCACTATTCCTCCATCCTCAACTCATTACAATCCCCTACAAGAACATCACAAAGCTCTGGCCATGCCTCCAGCCCCTTACTCAGAAGACCTGTAGAGGACTAGCAGTATCTGAGAAGCCTTTGTTGAGTGGGAGGATAGACACACACACACACGCACGCACGCACAAATCTGAGAAGCAGCAGGGGGCTGTGGCTCTAAAGCTCAGTGTAGCTCTAGGGCTGGAGTGAGTAAAGCCCCTTACCACACACACACACACACACACACACACACACACACACACACACTAAGGCCGAAGCGAAGCTGGACGGAAAACCACAGGCCGTTATGCTGTCACCGAGAGCTGCCACTGGGCAGTCGCTGTATCTCTCTGAAACCTTAGCCCTCTGTTTCTGAGAGGGGTATTAAAGGGGGAAATGCAGGAGAGAGGTGGGGGATGATGGGAAGGAGAGGAAAGGAGAGCCACAGACAAAGGTCCAGTGAGTTGCTGTTGATTGTCAACGAGATTAAGGGGTTAAAGGGTTTGAGGGAGATTGAGGTGGGGGCGGCAGGGGCCACTCGGGGTGGATGGTGGGGGGCTTATGCCACAGCTCAGCTTTCAGCAGCTGTAATTGGACCAGGAGTGCGAGACGGTGAAGAAATGAGAGATATTCCAGATGAGGGAGTGTCTTTATCCAAAGCGTTCACGTGCCATTCGAAAAACACGCAATAACGGCTGGAACGATGGTGGCATGGACATGATGATGTGCTCGATGTGATTCATGTATCAGTGAATGTAAAAATCAGAAGATCAAGTGTTTTGGAAAAAATACACTTGACATATGAAGTAAACCACAATATATGAAAAGCACTTATGAGAAAATAAACAAACCATGCCCATTCGATACTAATTGGCTACAAAACCATATGAACTTACCGGGAAAACAACAAAAGTCTGTGGTCAGCAATAATTTGTTCATAAAGAAGTTTCTTATGCTCAAGAAAGATTTATTTAAATCAAATCAAAGATTCTGTTAAAAAGTAACAATCGTGAAATAGTACTACAATTTAAAATAACTTTCAATTTACTCTATATTTTTGAATTAACGTATTCATGCAATGACCAAACTGAATATCCCCTGGCCCTTACAATAGTCTCTTCAAAGAACAATCTAATATGCTAATCTGGTATCTATTTTTTCAGGCCTTTATTTTGAATACTTTTGAGTATAAAAAAAAGTAAAAACAATTAGTGCTTACTTAAAATAAACATTATAAATGTTGTTCCAGTCATTTTATTCAACGTAACATCCTTGTGGAAGTAAACTATTTCTTTAAAAAAAATTAACAAATGACTAACCCCAAACTTTTGACCCACAGTGCATCTTTAAGTATGTAAATTGTAATATCTTAAGAAACATTTCCAGACAACATACACATTTTCAGTAAAACAAATTTATACACAGTCTGGATGTAATTAATGCTTTATTTAAAGAAAAATAATTTCTTAAATGTTAGTGATAAAAAGAATAAATGCCGTAGGATCCACAGCAGCGCTGTTTGCCAAGGTGTTAATGGTTAGTAAACAGTAGAAAAAACAAATTCTTACCAGTTTGCTGTAATGGTACTTGCAGTATCCACAGTACTTCACATTATCAGCATCTGAACCCTGTTCTTCACACAACAACCCAGCTAATTGAGCGCTACATTCATTCAAAAGACAGAAAAAGGGTACCTTTAAAAAGACTGTACACAATGTATATTAAAATAAATGACATTTAGTAGGGGTGTGACGAGACGCCTACTTCACGAGACGAGACACGAGATTGGGTTCACGAGAACGAGACGAGAATTTTACACTATTTTAAAGAAATCCTTAATGATGAATATCAATGGAATAATCTTAGAATTCAAATATTTTGCTAATATATGAATGGAAAATTGATTTTTATTAAAAAATAATAATAATAAAAAAAAAAAAAATCACAAAATGCTAAACAATTTAGGATTTTTTAATTAACTTTAAATGTAATGAATTTACTTCCATTTTTATGTATACAATTTCCATAATTATTCCCATAATTTTATGTATGCAATAGTTTTATATTAGTTTAAATTGAATTCTATGCAATGAACATGCAAACACTGCAAAATATTTGTTAATATTTAAATGGAAAATAGCAAACTCTACTGACAGGCTTTTCTCCTATACCATTTCAGAGTATTTACATTGCAGATTTTGATGGTCAATTCAGATTTTCTGACAGTGTCTGATTTTTTTTGATGACCTGCTTACATTTATTATCTTTTAAATGTGACTCATACACGATTGACTGCAATTACACAGCACACAGCAAAAGGGGCAATGACCAGAAAAAAAAGCGGGCGCTGACTAACAGCTGATAATAAAGTGCTCTTTTTTTTCTCCATTCCTGTATTTATTCAGTTCGCATGGTTTCATTTTTTTATTTTCTTCTTGACAAGTTGTTTTGCTGTAGTTTATGACAAAAACGTTCTCATTTGGCCATTTTCTTTTAATCTAGGCCTTTTTAAACCAGTAGGCATCTTGATGTAATGTCCATGGCGTGATTTCTGCACGTATGCAACAGTTTATGTTGGTTACGTGGCGGACGGTGCGCTCTTCTTCTCTCTCGTGAACATGCTTAAATACTTGTGCTACATCACACATATAAAAGTTTTTATAGTTCCTGTGTGGAATTTGGTCACTTGAACTAGCAAAATAAAATGTCTGCTTTTCCCGTACAGCATAAGCATGTTTGGTAATAATGAAGGCGGGTGTGTTGAGTCTCCAGCAGTTCAGTATGTGTGTGCGCGCTTAGAGATATGTGTAGGTGCAGAGAATATTGCATATTTTTTTTAATTTCCTACCGCAAAATGCAGCTAAAAGTCCTACACAATGGTAGCCTAATAGTTTGAATTTGTTGTTTACATATATGTACTGCACTTCAATAATGCGACTGTCAGCACATCTAAAGTGTCATTCCATCGCGTGGTAATGTCCATGGTTAATTTAAGTGGCTATAGTTGCAGCCTCTGCGTGGACATGAATAACACAGCAGCCTTTGGCCGGTGAGAAAAAAAATCGGTCATGTCACACCCGCCCGCCCAGCCGAGTGGCACATGCAACACAAAGGCCAGCCTTACCAGGTGTGTGAAAAGCACTTGATTTGCGGTTTAAATTCAATTCTGCTTCCAATCTTCAATGCTAATTTTACCCTCACGCTCCATCATGATAACATCTACTCACGACACAACTTTTTACCTCGAGGAGAAATCTCGTCGTGATTAAATCTCGCGAGATCTCGTCCAACGAGATCTTGTCACACCCTTAACATTTAACGTTTGTACATATAAAGTAATTTAATTTAGATTTACTGTAATAAATCCTGTTATCCATTTATATAGAGCATAATTAAAAAGATCACCCGAAAATCAACATTTTCATCAGTTACCCACCCTATATTTATTTGTTTAAAGATGTTCCATATATATATATATATATATATATATATATATATATATATACACACACACACACACACATACATACATACATACCATACATACATACATACAATTCTACTATGGATGTCAATGCTACCAACATTCTTCAAAATCTCTTCTTTTTTTGTTCAGCAGAAAAATGAAAATCATAAAGGTCTGGAACCACTTAAATGTGAGTGAATGCTGTGTCATTTTAGATTTTTGGGTAATCTATCCCTTTAAGGATACTTATAAGGACATTTAGCTGGAATACAAAGGTTCAGCAACTCACCATGTGACATGAAAGGCCTGTCGGCAGCCATGTTTATTGCATGTCATGCAGGCTCCAGTAGCAGCTTTACTCTCACGACCCTGTTCCTCACAGATGTAGCATGTCTTAGGGAAAAAAAAGGCACCAAAGTGATTCCTCACATACAGAAAGCCGTTATTATGGTATATAATGCATTGCTGCACGGCCCACAGCTTGTTTAGCGTGAAGGCTCTACCAATTTAACAAGTCTCTCAGAAGCCTCCCTTCCCAGTGCCTCGATTATTAGGCAAGTGATAACCATGCCATTTTAAATTGGCTCACAGTGAGGACTCAATTACCAACAGAGCTGAATCTACTTTATCCCAGATTTTAAACCCACTATTTCAAGCATGAGATTAAACTTGGCTCCTTAGTCCTGCTAGTCATCCGACACAGTATTGAAGCCAAATCATAGAACGCAAACTGATTGTATTTTACTTATCTACTGCATTGAAGGGCATCCATAGAAAACAAAACGTAATTAGGTTTTCAAATGAAAAACGAAAGAGTGGTGTCATGATGGCATATCCCATTAGTGCTTGATGTAACATTGTTTTCTTTACCCTCACGGTTGGGTGGGAAAAGTTTAAAGCTAACGTCTAAACATCTGGACTTTGCAATTAGTTCTGAGTTACGCTGATGCACAGGAATTCAACCGGTAGTAGTAAAAACCTACACCTGTAAGTAACCCAAATCCCATGAAACACATTAGCTACACACGGGTGAAAGACAAGATGTCCCATTTTGCAGATATAAATGTAAATTTAAAATAATAACAGTAATAATTTTAAAAAGTTAATAAAGAAAAATGTATGTACATAGAAAGCATTTAAAACTTCAAATGATTATTGCTCCAAATAATTTTTTTATGTTTATTGAACTTTTACAGGTATAACAAAGTAATTTTAAACAAATATTATACCCACTCCTACCCTCTAAACAAGACTAAACTACATTTATCCAAAAGAGAAAAGAAAAAAAAAGTTTTAAAAAATAATAATAAATGTACCTTGATAACCCAATATTACAAACATTAATACTCAGGTATTTATACAATGTACTTTATTACATTTGCTTTGCAATTGAAAGGCTCTTAAATTTAGATTGACAGTTTGTAGAGATACTGACATGCTCAGAAAAAAAAATTCTAAATTGGTCCTATGTTTCAGAAAAAGCCCTAGTATTGCCTTTTATTGTAAACGTATTTTTTTTCCAAAAGCTCATTGCATTTCGCAATCAGTTGTCAAAACTTGGGGGAAATTTTTGTTTCCCTAATAAAAGAACACACCGTCTTGCTAACAGTGTCAAAAATTTAAGGGCATTTGCAGTACAACTCGATAACCCTGTTATATTCGGAGAAAGTCCAAAAAGTGCATCGCTCTAAACTGACAAGATTTTGGTCTAAATTACTAAAACACTGAAAGACATTTTAGTGCGAGTCTCCTGTAAATTATGGTAAAGTTAAACAGCAGTCAGTATTATATGCAGAGGACAAAAAATATTTATATTGACCCTCCTCCCAGACATAATCAAGTATATATAGCCTATATGAATAAACAAACATACACATATCGATATAATATAAACATAAAAGAAAAATTAACCAATGAACTATTTTAATATATTACATTAACATTTACTGCAACATTTGTTATTACTTTTTCAGGCATGGAAATTACAAGTCTAGTAATTACAACTTTCTGACAAATACAGGATAAGGACTTTCACTAAAAAGTAAGTATGGTTGATTCTTTTCATTTTGGATCGCATGTATGTGTAAATCTCCATAACATGGACCTCCGTTTTCGTTCAATCAGCCTTAGCGCAGAATAATGACAACATTCTATGTTTATGCAGGGTTGATAAATGTAGCACTTGGTCCCTTAAGAAAACACATTCACAGTATAGACCTAAACTCCTTACACACATAGTGTTTACATTGTTGAGCTGATTTATGGGGCTATTATGTGGAGCCTTTGCTTTCCCATTGATATGCAGACTATCAGCGTGTGTTTTTTCAGAGGTTGGGGAACTTACCTTGTTATAACGTTCATGGGGGACAGACTGAAGCACAATGGGCTCCATGGTGGATACATTGGCAAACTCCACTTCTGGGATGTAAAGAGCACAAACCACATGGGCCCAACCTAAACAAGACACAATATATGATCAGCAGATGTTTTAGCAGATTAAATAATACTTTTATATCATTATGTAACACAAAAAGCAAATAACTATTTAAAATTACAAATGAATATAAAAAAATATACAACTAAAATCAAAAAATCACAAAATATATGAATAAAACCTATTAAAAAATATGAATTAAAGAAAACTACAAGTTAATTCAAGGACAAAAACAACTGTGACCAATATTTATGTGACTTTCAGTTTGACAAGCATTTTCTATTCTAGTGTTTTCAAAGAGAGTCTATTTATTTAAAAAACCACTGTCATTTATTTGCTTATAGGCAAGCCTATGGGGCACGCCTGGCTTTCTCTATGGTGTGAAAAACACTTATTAAAGCATGTGGGTTGAGTGTGACCACAAAGACGAAACACCCAGGACTAGAAGAAGCAAAGGCATATTCTCTCCATTCATCTAGACCAAGTGTCAGCCACAAGCACACTACATAAATATTATATCATAATTTCAGGCTACTACTAAACCTTTTCACACACACCAACTGTCTTTTAACTACAAAAGCCCTTAACTTAGAGGATTTAGATTTAATGACCGTATTCTGAGGTATGATTGTGAAGGAGATGTCACTGATATAAAGTTGATATAAACGCAAAAAGCAAAAAAGAAGCAAAAAGCAAAAAAAAAAAAAAAAAAAAAAAGCAAATGGCTTATCCAGCATGAGGGCACAATAACAGGCCTAAACTTAAATGTGAACCCATGAACTGTCTTTGACCCCAGCCTAAAGGGACAGGGAGGTGGGTTTTGTTGTTTTGAAGTCCCTCCAAGAATCCAGCAGAAGCCTATAAAACCAGGCAATAAAACCCAAGCACACCCCAAAGAACTTCTAAACCCCTCAAACAGAAGGGTGGCACACTTAAAAAAAATTAATAATAATAATTTGCCAAAGACGTCTTTGGCTGTGTATATTCATCTTTGTCTGTGTAAGTATTCAAATAACCGTCAAAATATTTGGCATTAAGCCATTGATAAAGCTGAACACTTTAAGTAGGACAGTGAAAAACAGCTCTATTTAATCAATAAATTTTTTTAAGTATATAGAGTTTTCCAGTTTTTTTGAATTTTTTATCTGGTCTGGTCCATGTTTTCACTTAGGATTATTCTTTTGTTTGCATAACTTAACAGTAGCACTACCTGCGAAAAGCTCTCAGTGCGCTGGTGTGGTCACTGCTATGGAGAAAAGATTTCTTCGAAGGCAAATTGTGAATCTTTCTTGACTTGAAAGCTCACTGCTGGTTCGAACAAGTACGGTCTAAAATTTACGTTTGCAAAATCTTTTCTCCTACTCGTAAATAACAGCAAAATGTGGAATGTTTATCTTGACATCTTTACAAATTCACAAAGAGATTGCATGGTCTGAAACGGCTAAACCATAAGCCTGGGGCAATGATGTTTCCCTCATGGCCGTTAAACAGCTAACCACCCCTAAAGATGGGGCATGGTCCCGCAGCTGTGTCCCATGCCATGTTTACAGTCTCTGAGCTGCCCTTGCTGTGAACCCAGAGCATGAAGAAGAGGAGTCCCCGCTCAGCCTCACAATGACCCCGCTGAGACCTCCCACTCATAAAAACAAGGTGAGAGAGATAAACATGCACACATCCTAACCCCTTATGCTCTATTATTTTGATAAACAAGCAGATCAGACGTGTAATGTTCCAAAAATAGGTGTCATTTTTTGCTGCATTTATTATTATTTTTTATAATTAATAAAAAAACAACAACAATGCATTTATTCACTGTAACATTTCTCTGAAATCTGAGATGCAAAATGTAAATTTTCTGAGGTGAGAAGATACTTTGAACTAATTAACAGCTTATTGATGAGATGCTGTATTAAATCCTCTTGACAGCAGCATTTCTGTGATAATTAAAACTGCCAGAGGATATCAGTGAATTACGCCAGAGGAGAAAATCAATTCACTACATTTTGTTTTTTTATGTCTTAGATTGACTTTCATTAGAGGCATAAAAATAGAAAGGTGTCATCCTCAGAGCATATGCTCTTCTCAAGAGCTTCCAGGTTTTATCACCTCACAATAAAACTGGGCTGATTCAACACATTTGTAAAGTAGAGATAATAAAAAAAAAAATATTCTAACCTTCAACCAAGATTTTATAAAACACACTCAAATCAAGTGAATTACAGAGCAGTACAAAACCACACACTGTGCTATGTACACCTTATAAATTACCCAATTTCTAAGCTACTGTGTCAACATTTAGGGCAAGTTCACACTCGGCAGGTTTGGTGCCGTTAAAACAAACTCTAGTTTAGTTCTCCTGTTAATTGGTTCATGTGAATAAGCGTGAATGCGGCACCCGGCATGATCAACCTAGCACACAGCAAATTCCCTTTGATAATATACATGCTGTTTGTTTGCTTATTGTCACGTCAGAATTTAATTAATAAAATAATTAATTGTACAAAATTGACATTATAAACATTACTTATGACTTTTCAGTTAAATTTTTTAATGACAATAAATTCTTCCTGTGGAAATACATGTCAGAAATGCAGCTCATTGAGGTTTCCCTCTAAAAAATGACAGCGTGAAAGCCAACTGAAGACAAAAAAAAAATACAATTATTTTAGGTCTAGGCCAAATAAACCAAAAGAATTTAATTGAGAGTGCACAATTAGGGTCTAATGCTGGCAACGGTTTGTCCTCAGCAAGTGCAAAAACAGTCAGCATGCATTGAAATATCTTACCTCCATTATCAGTCCGTTTCAGAGCTCCGTCTTTGTGGGGACACAGCTCGCACCTCTGCGAAAAGAAGAGAAAAAACATGAATGCACACTCCATCCCACCATCTGCAGGCC
Organism: Danio tinwini; assembly: GCA_903798205.1. NCBI lineage: Eukaryota > Metazoa > Chordata > Actinopteri > Cypriniformes > Danionidae > Danio > Danio tinwini. Next base: position 5,004,832 of record CAIGQZ010001197.1, read on the forward strand.
AGACACAGCTCTGAGGGCTTTCTGCAACTCTACTTCTGACATGGACATCAAACTAAAGCAGAGATTAAGGGTTAGACATCATTTTCTTCCTTGAAACTAAAGAACAGAGTGTTTTGGCAAAACTGATCAATGAAACTGTAGACAAGAGCCTCTGATAGTTGACTGAAGCTGGAAAACATCCACTGCTGCAACCCTGAGGAGCATCTTCTATATTCAAGGATAAAATAGGAATCTGTTTAGCTTTAGGAGAAATACAGGTTTAGACAACTGTTTTCTGAAACAAATGACAGAACAAGGTAGCAAAGACCTGTGAATATGAGATGAATGAACAGTTACTATCCCCCTTGACCAAAACAACAGTGATGGTTGAAAGAAACGGCCACATGTCACATGGCCAGTTATACAGCATATCATGCATAAACACTAGGACATTTGACTCATCTTTAAAGCCTTGAAAAGGGTTAAATAGATATAAAGATACTGGGGCATAACATGTGCTTGGAACCATGCCATTACTTGCCACATACCACTATGTTCAAAGTTTTTAAACTTCTGCTCAGTCTGCTGTCCTCCTCCTCTTTGTTACAGGTGGTGGACTGTCCTCCTCCTTCAGGGGTCTGCCAGCTCGGCTTTCTCCCCCTCCACCCTTTAATCTTTGGGAATGAAGTGGCAGAGCAGGGCACAAATGGAAAAAAAAAATGGGCTTATTTTTAGTAAATGGAGGAATGAGGACAAATGCAGAAATTTGGTTTCATAATTATGCTTTGGGAATAAAAAAAGAGAGTACTAAAAAAAACTCCTGTTAGAAATCTTTCTCATAGGGCAAGCTATGATTTTCACAAATCTTTGGATTTGGATTGGTTTCTAAGTGGAACAAATGCCACAAAGATAATGCATGACAAACCTGTGAATAGAAAGAGGGAAGAAATTTGCAGGTCCGTCCCAAATCGCATACTTATGCACTAATCTACACTATTTTGTAGTATAAATAGTGCAAGTACTGCGTTCACACTAAAAACTTCAAAAATAATGCGTGCACTTTATTACCCCGATGATGCACTTATTTAACAGGTGTGGAATGATGGACACTTCACGCATTCAACGACCGCAGCTTTGCCCACCTAGCGGAAGGGGCAGAGCTATTGGGCGCACATGTTGGACAACTTTATTTACTTTGGATGTTGAAGGCAAAATTCTCCTATGAGAGTTATTATAGTGCCTCCCAATGGTAAATGTTGTTATACTCATAGCAGGTATTATTTGGTAGTTCGCTCATTTATTTCACTAATTTGGCAACAGTCAAACATCATTAGGTAAACTGTTTAAACTTCCGTAAAAAAAAAGCTTCGTAAAAAAAAACATTAATGTTCCATTTGGGATTACACTACATACATATACTATGCTGCTGAGTGTGTAAGTGCATAAGTACATAGTGCATAAGGGCATAGTGTGCCATTTGGGACGCAGCTCCTGTTTTTTTTTTTTGTTTTGTTTTTTTTGTTTTTTTTTAAGAAAAAAGACCATTTGACATTGAATAACATCTCTAAACTCAAATGCCTTGTTTTGGCATGAATCTAGATCTTTCAACAAAAATGGCCTCTAAACCACCGTAGTCCTGCTCTACACTGTCACTATAGGTTTCATTCTTACCTGACAGCTCATACGAGTCATTAAATCACTAAAGCAGTCACAAAAGAGCTCTCAGAGAAACTGCTTTTACTGGTAACATTTCATTTGCAACAAACAGCATCAAACACTGATTTTAGTTATAAAATTGGAAATTACATTTATTTTAAATGTTTGCATATTTTATAAAATAGGATCATTATTCAGGGCACCATCCACAACAATAACATATTTAAGACATTACATGACAAGTTTGCAAGTTTTCATTTGCCAGCAATCACTGTTACTACATAACACAAACCGCTCTACAAAGGGACAAGAGAGTCATTAAATTAATGATGGAGAGAAAAACGGATGAAAAGCTAGACAGCAGACAGACTTTTGTTTTCAGAAGACACAGAAGATTTCAGCTATTTTTACTATTCCAAACATCTTATCCGAACCATTCAGACAAGTAAACACATTTTTGTTTCAAATCACATTAAGGCCCAATCCCAATTACACCCCTTAGCCCTTACCCTTACCCCTCGTTTTGCGCATTTCCGTGAAGGGGTAGGGGTGTCCGAATTCTCTTTAGCTTGAAGGCGTAGGGCTAAGGTGAAGGGGTAGACTATAGGACTATAGGTAGACTTTTCAGGACTATACTCGAAACCAAGGGGTAAGAAAATTTCCCAGAATATACCAGCTACAACGGCAGGATTGCTGCACCCGGAAAAAAGATTAGCATTTTTGTCATTATTATGAATTTTTACAACAAACAAACACATGTTTTAATATATTCATAACCGTGTTAGTGTTTTACCATCATGCTTTTATAAATATAAAAAAATATTTAAAAAAAGCTAATATAATTTTTTTTTTTATTAAAAACGCTAAATTTTGCGATTTACAGTCCATAATAATCCCACAACATTCTGACACTCGAACACCCTGTCAGAAAAGTCTAGTGGCCAATTGCCAATTTAATGGCCAAGTGGAAAGGGGTAGAAAAATAGAATTGGGATTGGACCTAAGCCTGATAACATTGGTAAACATACAGGGTTAATAGTTCTTGAACAGTCATACTGTTTTTATATACATAACCCACGTTTACTGTTCAGCACCCATTTGTAAATATGCAGTTTTTCAGGCCACCTCCATGCACTACAATGTAAATGGTTGTTTGGTTTGTAAATAAAATGTATTTCTGAAAATAATTTTTAAAGTCTGCACTGGGAAATTCTCTAAAGTGTTGATGCATAAAAACTATTACTGAACTATAAACTGCCTATGAACACACAAATGAGTAATACTATTAAGAAAATTGAAGAACAAAACAAGAGCACAAGGGCAAAAAAAAGTCCTAGGATTAAGCATCGTACGAGTGCTGGTAAATGAGTTCTGTACTGAAATAGGGCTGGACAATAATTCGAAATCAATATATATCGCGATAGATTTTTTTTCAATAACGGTGATATGATTTTTGAACCCATTCCAGGTATTTCGATATAAATTTGCATATATATATTTTATTATATACATAAGATATTATACATGTATCACTTGTCACTGAATGACTTTCAGTGCTCAGCCGTCAGAAAGAGCGTGATGTCACCTGCGTGGACGTACATCACAGACACGCTGCCAGCGCTCAGCAGCGCACAGTCTTTTACAGTCTATGGCAGCACAGCAGTTGGTTAAGCTCCATGACCATCACAGAAAGTTAGCTACAAAATGAGTGCCCTTAATGCAGATGTGAATGAACAAGCTTCCACAAGTAAGAATGCAGACAAAACAGTTGATATAAGAGAAGAAAGACTAATGCAGTGGTGTGGTTCGGCTTTTTAAGTTCCAATAAACTTAGTTTCGGTGCTCTGCAAATTGTGTCAGAAAGTGGTGCCGACTAGCAGCAGGAACACATCAAATCTGTTTCACCATTTGAAGCAGTTACTCCTCCTGATAAAACATACTGAGAGTACAACCAGTCACCTCACCATCACCACCAGCCACCTCCCCAACACCGAAACCAGCGGTGTCAGAAGAGAAGGCAATGAAGCAAACACAGACGGCTATGAGGCAATGTGTAGGATTTTAAATAGTGGTGGGTTATTATCGGCGTTAACGTACTGTGTTAACGCGAGACTCTTATAGGACGATAAAAAAAATATCGCCGTTCATCTATTCTCAAAGTTGGGTTGGGAGCTGGGTCTATACTATGCAAGCTATGATGACTTTCACCTTGATATTTTATCGCGGATGTATACCTGGCCGGTGAGCCGTCTGACAAAAGAGTGCCCTTCTGAATCAAATCAGCAGGATGCCTGACTTTAACTGCAGTTTGGCACTTTAACTCGTGAATATTTCATTCGTGCGGCGTGACAAACTCTGGTATTAGACGCAAATAATGAGTAAGGACTGGTGAGAGTGTTATGAAACTTAATAACGCACACCAAATGAGAAGAAAAAAAAACTTCTGCATTTTGCGGTGTGTGTGTGTGCGCGGTCCTTTACTGACAGCCGCCTGTGTGGATCTTGTCGGAAAATATGGCGAAAAGTCCTACATGACGGTAATAGTTTGGCAGTAATGCAACTAATATTTGCATACTCCACGTCTTAATTCCATTTCTGTTTAGTTCAGTTATAACTTTAGTTGCATTGAGGTAATCAAAAAAAATCGCTGTTTACTTGGTAGACTCCTAATCAGAGTATTGTTTTAATCATATTAAAGTATTGTTGCCCATGTAAACATACTCAATGCTTGACTCAATGCTCTATCTATCTATCTATATAAGCTAAGTCTGAGAGTTTTATTTGATAGTTTATTTCACACTTCTTGTTTGTAAAGGCTAAATACAAATAAAAAGTGAACATTCATTTTTTTTGTACTATTTTTATATATATATATATATAAAAAAAAAGTTATGAGCCTGGAGGTATTATAGACTTTACAAATTCAGATGTAGTCATTTGTAGGTACAGACATCCATTGTGTGCGTTTTTGGCAGTTTTTTCCTGTCTTTTTAATTTTGTCCATATCAATATCGGAATTATATCGTATCGACCGAAATTAAGAAATATATAATGATATCATTTTTTTCTATATCGTCCAGCCCTATAATGAAATGTCCATTAGAGCTGCGCTATACAGAAGAAAAACTCTGTATGCGATACTATGGTAAATAACACTATATTTGATATGTATTTTTTTTTTGTTAGAACCAACATATATATCATTATTAGGGCTGGGCGATTTTTTCGATTAATTCGAATTTACGTTTTAAGAGGATTTATTTTTCATAAAATTGAGGTATTCTGATTTTTTAAATAAAAATATTAAAGCAGCTTTTCCACTATCGTGCCAAACCGTTCTAAACTGTTAGACAACTGTGCTGAAAGATTCTGTGTGTTGACGTCGCGGCTCTGTTGATGAGTTACCACAGCTGACTCAGCGCAAGCGTGCTAACCCAATTGTCGCGAGGTGCGCGCGCAGTTTGCGGAGGCGTCAGGCGAAAGTATAAATCCAGCTTTACACTCAGGGCCGGCGCGTCCATAGAGGCGACCTAGAATAGTGAGCGAGAACCCCTCGGTCCTCACTTTCATCCGCAAACCGGTAAGTTTCTATTTCACTTTCGGGTTGAGGGCGGCGTGATTGCCGTTCGCCTAGAGCGCCAGTTCAGCTTGCACCGGCCCTGATTACACTATATACATTACACAAAATAATACAATAGGCTAAAAGTTTTATTCGTGACAAGAGCTTAATTAATTTGATTGACATATAGGCAATGAGACCTTTACTTCGCCTGACTGAGCGTGAGTTTATTGCATGCTGCGCTGTATTCTGTAGCACAGATCACTCTGATCTGGGTGAGAACTTTAACAACGACTACATGCACTGCTGAAAACCTTTTTTTCCTGCTGCGCATCGAATCAAGTCAAATCTTTCTTTAATTTGGACTTTTGCTTGAAAGCTTTACGGAGTGGCACAGTGTCACAAAAAGTCAAATCTTTCTTTAATTTGGACTTTTGCTTGAAAGTTTTACGGAGTGGCACAGTAGCTGTCCAAGGTTGAATTAAATCATATGAATTAAATCATAACCCATATATGCACCAATAAACAAGTAAAATTAATGAATAAATAAAATAAATATGGATTCTTAAATGTCTGTATTGTTTTTACTCCAAAAAAATATCAATACGTTTTGACAAATGTTTTATAAAAATAAATTGAGCAATTTTCAACATTTCAGCTATAGGCTGTTATACGATTAAGTTAAATATAAGATAGACATTTAAATATAGATAGATATGTGACAGGTTTCTGTGGGGCTTTTTGTTGTTCACGGCGATCTTAAATATATACTGGGTGGTGTAGCTACGCACAAATATTTTCTAAAACGTCAAGCAGGAATTTGTCTATATGAATGTAATAGGCTACACCTTGTTGACCACTTTATGTATCTATGGCCATTAAAAATACATGTTCCTTAAACAGATGGTTTTTCAAGTTACTTATAAGGAGATTGTTACTTCAGTCATGTTGTTGTAATGTTTTAAGTTGACTATAGTCACAGTGTAAAAAAAACAAAAATCTAAATCGAGAATCGGTCAAATTTTATGAAAAAAATCTAGATTTTGTTTTTTTGCCATATCGCCCAGCCCTAATCATTATTTATCATTATTTCAGGAAAAGTAAGTAACACTACAACTCCTGAAAGTGAGCAGCCATGTTTTATTTTGCATAAAACAAATCAGACATTTTAAAGGTGCACACAAACAAAAATCAATAAAATAAAAATCAATACTACCGATTTAAAATCAATACTACCCATTTTATCCTCTGGTACAGTTTTATCAATGTGAAAACATCAATAATAATTTGCAAAACAAACAGAGAAAGGTAACTCCTTTACTTTCTTAACATGGCTTGTGTTTTTGGTCATTTTTAGAGATGTGCATTGATATGTGACAACATTTCCTGATGCTGTAAAAAAGTCTTTCAAAGGGTGTGTTAATGCAGGCAGTCACACAAATACTTTTGCATGAAATCACTCATTACAAACCATTGCAATATACTTATCAAAATATGTTGGCCTGAATCAGATTGTCAAATTGGCATCAGCCATTGGCTGAACAGAGAACTCTGATTGGTTATTCAGCAATGAATGAGTGTCAGTGTGACATAGTAAAGTGACGTAGCAAGTGAAGAATTTTTGTTTACGTTTTGCATGCGTCAGAAAGTTCTTGTTTTTGCCGTTTTGAACAAGAAAACAGCTACTGTTCGAAGAACACGCACTCTTAAATCAGTCGGCTTTCATCCGTTTGTTGTATTCATGTGCACTTTTTGACCAGACATGAACCACCACAAGGCGATAACACAGTTGTTTGGCATTACTTTTGTGTGTACTGGCCCTAAGATAAAGACAAATACCCCTTTTCCACCAGCAAAAACTGGATGCTAGTTTGGAGCCAGCGCTAGTGCCAGTTTGGAGCTGGTTCGTCTAACAAGCCTTCTAAGAACTGCTTTGCTTTTTCACCATCTACTGAGGATCGTAGATGCAGGTCTGATGTCTCACAGTCTCATCATTTCCATCTACACAAAAGCTGACATAAATGATATGTTGCTTTTAATATTACTAACTTTGTAAACCTACATCAGCATTCAAGCACACGCAAATCCTAGTTTGTATAGACGGAGATTACAAACAACTACCTTCATTGTGTTTTAAATTGCAGTGTTTCCTCTAGGATTTTTTTCCAGCTGAGGCGGCAGGCCTTTTACACAAATCTACCAACTACCTATGACGTTATTTCAATGACAAATGTCGTGAGCACAGAATTACAAGTCTAGATTGCATTTATGTAATACAAGCATGCAAATCTCTTTGCTTGTGCACCGATTTCCTCTGTTCATGCACAAAACTTCTTTGCACGCCCTCAAATATACGCTGCTCAAGCGCAGATTTTCTTGTTCGCTCTCAAATAAACACTGCTGAAGTGCGATTTAGTACGTTTATGTAGTGAGTATGTCTCCAACATTTATTAGATTTGCTAGGAATATTTATGAATGTCTCCAATAGACCTACACAGTGGCATTAATTCTTCCTGAAGTAAAGTGAAACGGCTATAAACTCCAGCAAGATTGTATGCAGAGCCATAGACCTTTATCTATAATGTATAATTATGGAAACTGTGTTCATCTTAACTGAAAGCTACGTCGTGTTTGCTGCAAAGTAATATTGTAACAACAACTTCATTTTTAAAGACCAATTAAATTATCAATTCTTCATCTTTTGTTTACAGATCTTCCTCAACCTCTGTAAATTGCATTAGTTGTTGGGTGGAGTTTTTACAAAGCCAAGCTGATAGACTGGTGTAAGCAGACAATGAAAATGTCATTCCAGAGTGACAGAAAAATTTTGATTTTGATTAAAAGACAACTAAAACAACATTTTTTTCGGTGCATTAAAGGTAGGCATACATGGTTTGATTTGCGTGGTTGTACAAGCCTGAATGTTTAGTCATGGCCTGTATCGTGTAAGAGGAACTTACAAGCTTCCAGTCATTGAATTTGTAAATAGTCATTTGAGAGGAAGAGAGAGAGGAAGAGAGAGATGCTCTAAAAGTAGTGAAAGTAGTGTTTTCCTCTGTCCATGTTTTTAACATAGAATTTAAGCAATCGCTTCAAAATATTTTATTAAGTAATAAAACTGGGTCATACATCACTGCATCCCAATGATGTTCACATGAACTCACTCATTTGGTGTGCATGGACATACAGGACATACATTGGATGGACATACATGGACATACATTTTAACCATTAGAATTTGCACCATGTACTTTAATTTCACAACAATACATTTTAAAATGGCAAAAGTACTTTGTGTACATTGTGTTCATATGCTTAACAGATATGATTGTGAATGGCTCCAACGAGCATCACTTGATACTCAAAGTGTAAACCCAAATACACAAACACTGGCGCTATGTCTATCAGCTCATAGAAGGTCCTCTGACAGACTTTCAAATGCTCCTCTCCACTGTATGTGTTCTCTCAGAGATGAATATCAATTGATGGTCATAGGAGGCAGACACAGTCATATCTTTTGTGAGGGCAAAAGCCAATCAGCTGTGCTCAAAAGTCCACTCAAAACACAAGCGGGAAATGATGGTAAAATGACATTTATATTTAACTATAAATTGGTACCAAAGTCAGTACTTTTGAAATTCCTATTATATGATATTACATAAAGGAATAGTTAACCCAAAAATTAAAATGGTCATAATTTACTCACATTTCAAACCTGTATGGGTTTCTTTCTTCTGTTAAAAGTGAATTGAGATATTTTAAACCACATAGAAAACCTGCAGCCATTAGCCGCATTTCCTCTGTCGGGCCAGTGCGAGCCAGGGCTTTTATCGGGCCGGTCCGGGCTGGGCCAATCGCTCGGGAGTTTGAGCAGCGAGGCCGAAATCATGTCTCGTTTCCACTGTCGGGCTAGTAGCTCGCATCGCATCACGCAAACCCTGCCCCAGTATGTCCCCCGAATCAAACGTCACACAACATGCCCAGTTTAGTGGGAATCAGGCAGGCAGATAAAGCACACCATCTCATCATCATGAAATGATTAAAATAAAGACACCCAAAACAAACAAATGACACGTTACTGTACAGTATTACATTATATGTCTATACTAGGGGTGTGACAAGATCTCATTGGACGAGATCTCGTGAGATTAAATCATGACGAGATTTCTCGTCATGGTGAAAAGTTGTCTCGTGAGTAGAGGTTATCATGATGGAGCGTGAGGGTAAAATTAGCATTGAAGATTGGAAGCAGGATTGAATTAAAACCGCAAATCAAGTGCTTTGCACACACCTGGCAAGGCTGGCCACTGTGTTGCACATGCCACTCGGTTGAGCGGGCGGGTGTGATGTAACCGTTTTTTTTTTCTCACCGGCCAAAGGCTGCTGCGTTATTCATGTCCAAGCAGAGGCTGCAACTATAGCCACTTAAATTAACCATGGACATTACCACACGATGGAATGACACTTTAGATGTGCTGAAAGTCGCATTATTGAAGTGCAGTACATATATGTAAACACCAAAATCAAACTATTAGGCTACCATGCGACTTTTAGCCGCATTTTGATTGGACTGTCCACACAGCTGTTTGACGCAATATTCTCTGCACCTACACATATCTCTAAGCGCGCACACACATACTGAACTGCTGGACACTCAACACACCCACCTTCATCATTACCAAACATGTTTATTCTGTACGGGAAAAGTGGACGTGTTCTTTTGCTGGTTCAAGTGACCAAATTCCACACAAGGACAAAAAAAGCTTTTATATGTGTGATGTAGCACAAGTATTTAAGCATGTTTACTAGAGAGAAAGAGAGCGCACCGTCCGCCATGCGAACTGAATAAATACAGAAAAAGAGCGCTTTATTATCAGCTGTTAGTCAGCTCCCATTTTTTTTTTACAGCCTTTTGCTGTGTGCTGTGTAATTGCAGTCAATCGTGTACGAGTCACATTTAAAAGATAATAAATGTAAGCAGGCCATCAAAAAAAATTCGGACTGTCAGAAAATCCGAATTGACCATCAAAATCTGCAATGTAAATACTCTGAAATGCTATAGGAGAAAAGCCTGTCAGTAGAGTTTGCTATTTTCCCTTTAAATATTAACAAATATTTTACAGTGTTTGCATGTTCATTGCATAGAATTCAATTTAAACTAATATAAAACTATTACATACATAAAATTATGGGAATAATTATGGAAATTGTATACATAAAAATGGAAGTAAATTCATTACAAGTTAATTAAAAACACCTAAATTGTTTTGCATTTTGTGATTTTATTTTTTATTTTTATAAAAATCTATTTTCCATTCATTCATTCCTTCATTTTCTTTTCGGCTTAGTCCCTTTATTAATCTGGGGTCACCACAGCGGAACAAACCGCCAACTTATCCAGCATATGTTTTACGCAGAGGATGCCCTTCCAGCCGCAACCCATCTCTGGGAAACACACTCATTCACTCACAGTCATTCACTACAGACAATTTAGCCTACCCAATTCACCTGTACCGCATGTCTTTGGACTGTGGGGGAAACCGGAGCACCCGGAGGAAACCCACCCAAACGCAGGGAGAACATGCAAACTCCACACAGAAACGCCAACTGACCCAGCCGAGGCTCGAACCAGCGACCTTCTTGCTGTGAGGCAACAGCACTACCTACTGCACCACTGCGTCGCCCATTTCCCATTCATATATCAGCAAAATATTTTAATTCTAAGACTATTCCATTGATATTTATCATTAAGGATTTCTTTAAAATAGTGTAAAAATCTTGTCTTGTCTCGTTCTCGTGAACCCAATCTCGTGTTTCGTCTCATGGAGTAGGTGTCTTGTCACACCCCTAGTCTATGCACAGGCCTATGTATTTTCATTCATTATATTTGTTTAAGCTACTCGCCAACCGACTGTTAGCATCATACATCGAGTGGTCTAGCCACCAATGGAGTGAAGGTCCATAAAATAAAGCCACAGAAATTGTCTGGTAATAACTCTGTAAAAAAATTATTTTATAACATCCTTGTTTTGATAAACACCGTCAAACATTCCGCCCAAATGCTTTGGAGAGACCTAAAACATATACATTTTTCTCTAGATTATGACACCTAATAGGTAATTCCCCTTTATTTAAGAGAATAATTTAAGGATGTTGCATATTTTTCGGTTATCTTAAGTAAAGGAAAGCGTTTCAGGACATAAGAGCAAGTAATAAAATATATTTTGTTGCGCTTAGCTGCTATCCACTAATAAAGCTCTACATTTAAATTTTTTTTATTTATTTAACCATGACAAATAAATATATATATAAACACTTGCTTGAGGACATCAAACACATTTTTTACTTGCAGTTTTCCCCAATCTGTTTATAAAGCAGCACTGCTCCGGACTGGATGACAAAAAAGAGGGTAGTTTCTAGTTTCACTCACACAATAATTGCTCTGTTTGCACAATTTGATTAATATCATCATATCCAAATACTTTATAAAAAATATTTCAAAACTCTTCTGTTGTTTATTATTTTTAGAAAATATCTAAAATCTTTTTTTTCAGCTAGATCTTTGTAAAATTAAAGTTTAAATGGCTTGAAACTGTTTAATTTATTTGTAATGTATATACATAAATTGTTATAGCTTTTGTTTGTTTTATTCATTCATTCATTTTCTTGTCGGCTTAGTCCCTTTATTAATCTGGGGTCGCCACAGCGGAATGAACCGCCAACTTATCCAGCACGATTTTACGCAGCAGATGCCCTTCCAGCTGCAACCCATCTCTGGGAAACATCCACACACTCATTCACACTCATACACTACGGACAATTTAGTCTACCCAATTCACCTGTACCGCATGTCTTTGGACTGTGGGGGAAACCGGAGCACCCGGAGGAAACCCACGCGAACGCAGGGAGAACATGCAAACTCCACACAGAAACGCTAACTGACCCATTGTTTGTTTTATATTGGTTTATTTATTTAATGTGATTTCATATAGCTTAGGCTATTAATTTTTTGTATATGACACTATTGTTTTGAGCCTACAAAAGTGGACACGTAATTTGTAAAGTTTTATGTCTTTCTGTTGTATTCATATTGTGTATTATCTCCAAAAGAAAGACTGAAAGAAAGAAACCGAGCCGCTCGCGGAATCAACAGAGCTGTCAAGTGAGCGCTGTTTGGCCAGTTTCTCTCACACACAAACACACACACGCATACAGGCATCTAAATGCACGCATATCATGCACAAAAACACATTTTAAACTTGACAAAAACTCTCGACAACCTTTACTGGCTGCTGTGTTTTTAATATCGTTTAAAGATTATTATGCATTATTGAAACATAAGGAGGATGCAGCAAAGAAATGTCACTTATAAATGCAAACTTTATTATTTTATGTAACAGTCTTACATTTAAAAGGGAAACATAAGGGTGATCATAAGCAAAAGACCCCTAGCCTATAAGGTGTTTATGGAACAGCCTATCTTAAACTGACCAGCTATACGTTTTTCTTTCCCTAATTGATTTTTTTGCCGCATATACTCGTGTGCAATCGGAAAACTAGCGAAATGGCAGGAAGCCATCTTTATCAGACTCGGGCAAAGTCCGCCTCTCCTTTCACTCCTCCCCGAAGCCCCAGCTGGCCCTCCTTGGCCCAAGGTATTTGGCGGGCCGAAAAAGGCCGGCTGCTGTACCAGAGGAAGCCCCGCTTTGGCCCGATGAGGTAGTGACAGTGGAAATGCGACTGGCCCTGGCTCGCTCGCTTTAGGGGCGATAGTGGAAACGCAGCTACTGACTTTCATAATATTTGTTTCTTCCTACTATGGAGGTCAATGATTTCAGGTTTGGACCTTTCTTCAAAAGATCCTATTTTGTGTGCAACATAAAAAAGAAAATCATAAAAGTTTGGAACTTCAATGCGCGTAAACAAAGTAAATTCTCCTTTTTTGGATAAACAATCCCCTTAATTTTCCAAATGCACTAAGAAATTGTCCACATGTGAACAAAGCATATGACGTCATTACCATTCCATGTTATTGATGAATCTTACAATTACAGCAAAGGTTCAAACAAAACATCATAAAGGATGAAGTTCTTAAATCAAATAAAATCTGGGGTCACTTGTGTAAAATTTGCTTTTATATTAGAACTGTGTGATGCTCTGAAAAAAAAAAATCTAAGCAAATTTCTATTTTCTATTTAAGTCTATTTTCAAATTAGTCCAATCAAACTTTGTATGTTACTGCTGCTAAAGAAAAGCATGACCTGTCTTGAAGAAATAATTACATGAATAAACTACCGGAACTAGTCTAAGCAGTTTAAACAACCAACAGGATCACACTAACAACTACACAGCCTTAATGTCCTTTGCCAACCATGTTTACTGTGATATGTCCCTCATCCTGGCTACCACAGAATTCAACTTAAAAGACAGGTTACAGTTAGCAGTTCAGAATATTAATAATATATATCATCTGTCAAATGGAAACTGCAATCTATAAAAGAGGAAGCAGATGTGGACTTCAGCAAAACAGATTGGTATTTAAAGATTGGTATAAAGATGAGGAAACTCACCACCCTGGCAGCACGTTCCTGTGATTCACATTTCCTGCAGAACCAAGGGCCTGTGGGGACCTGGACAATTCCATAGCAGGCTGAAACAACAGAAATAAACGACAGATGAGTTGATGAGACCGTCTTCTGACTATTGTAAATTTGACAACCTCACTGGGTCTCATCCTGTCAGGTTTCGTGATCTATCTTTGAGATTTTTTAAAATGTGTGAATTATATTTCTAGCACAACAACACCAGAGTTGCTAAATGAGAGTAATTTTGTACATTTGTGGGCAACTGTTAAGGTGACTTTGTAAAGAAACAACATGCCTGTGCCGTGTGCACATGTAAAATTATAGCCAGTAACAGAAAGAAACAACTTCTCACATTCTTTTGTTCTGCAAGATTTTCATGCTGAATTTTGTTTTGTCTGTTCCTCAAAATATGTTTATCTTCAACTGCATCTAAGCAGTGCCATTTCCTGTCAAACAGGAAATGAAGTAACACACCACAATGTTTGATAGTGCTGTAACACACGTCACACTGATGTTAGGAAATGCTACTGCTAATATGCAACAAAAAACAGCAAAAATCTAAGCTGACCAAATACAATTGATTAAACATTAAAAATGTCTGTTCGATCAATTTCAAGTACAGGAAGATATTGTATTTTATTCAAGTAAAATCAAAAACAAATGATGCAAAACTATCATTGACCTATCAACTTTGGTTAGACAAAAAGTCAATTCACAACATCAACAAATTACTTAGCTATATTTTTTATTCCGTTTTTCTGATTACTTTGTGCCAATGTAAAAGCATGTGTGATTCAGTTGATCAGGAAACATCAATGACAGACAATAAACTAGGCCAAGTTTTGCTCTAGTAATGTCACAAAAGTTTAACAAATATAAAAACAATAAATTTAATAAATTAAATATCAAAACTTATTCTTCTCCAACACTCAAATTAACACCTGTAATACTGACTTAACAAGCACCAAGACTAGAAACTAAAACAACTAAAACTGCTAATAGTAGTATAATGCAAACAGAATAAAAATGTTAAGTAGGAAATATTTTCACTAATTAATGATAAAATACTTCTTTAAATAAAACACTGTAAGGTTTTCATAATTACTTTATTAATGACAGATAAGATTTCTCGTTTAAGTTAATTCTATAACAACATAACGAATTTGTCATTTGTTGACTTTTTTCCCAAAAGGATCATTTTCTTTAAACAAGACATTTATCTAAACTGTGTAATCTGAAATGAAACGACCACGCGTGATTAAGGTAAATTTGCTTTTATATTCACACATTTGGACTTTTCCCTTAATAACATAATTTCAGAAAAGTCGCCTATTATTTGCAATCATATTAGCAGCCAATAACTATCAAAGTACAGCATTGTTCACAGTAAAATAAATCGTGCTAATGATGTTTTGAAGTCATACTTGCAAGTGATTTCAGGCCTAATATTCAAAGTACCATGTTAAACAATATAAGGATCATGTCGCAAGTTGTCATTGAACGATTGTGCAAATATATAACGTTAACACGCTTTACCTCAATCCACACATGGGAAAAACGTTTAAGATCCTGTGAAGAGTCCGAGAACCGGCTGACAGCTTTGCTGACTAGCCATAAATGCGTGTTATCAGCCTAATGTTAGCTGTAATGACCTACAAAGACTGTGAGTGTGACTCATCTCTGTTTCCATAGTTGTGACTGACACGTTGTTAGTACCGAGACAGTGGAGATAATGAACAGTCAAGAGCGACATGCTGTTAGAAACGAACAGCGTTCATGCTAACACAACACTAGCACACCAATGGGCCTTCGTCAAACGTTTGCTTCACGACAACCAACAGACCGTAAAACATAACAAACCGACTGTTCATGTGTTTAACATTTCCCAACTGTCATACCAATAACAGAAATAACCGCCAACGGTTAAACTTAGATCACGCTGCCTGTTCGCTTGAGCTAAGCTAGGTGAACTATGCTAAGCTACGTTAGCTCTCTCACCACAACACACGGAAACTTTTCAAAACATCGGCCTCAAATAACCCCGTTCCTCAAAAAAGATGATGACACTTATATTTACCTTGGTGGACGGCAACGTTACAGCCGTGGCCGTCGCAGTAGACTAGGGGATTTTCGGCCCAGCCTCTCTCATCCGAGCAGACGCAGCAGCCTCCGATCATCTCCTTCATATTACTTGCCGAATCGTCGTCTTCCTCTGCCAGATACAGCTCGCTGGAGACCATCTACCATCAGCAGCGCACAAAGACCAACAAAAAGGCAGTCGGGCGTTTGTCTTACGAATCCCTATCTCCCATGAAAGCTGTATTTTAAGTCCCATTTCCATTAAATTCCATATTTCAGTTACGCTGTTGTTGAACACATAAACCCCGTACTGAAGGCTCTCGGGATGTAGAGGCGCGTGTGCGCGCATGCGCGGAGAAGCCAAACCGGGGAGGCAGTGGACTGAAAAGGGCCTCGCGGGGCTTGATGCACGCGGCGCCATTGAATTTTACCGGGAGCAGGGGAGCGAGATACAGTGTTCTCGCGCTAAGTACCACCATCTAGGAGTTGTGTCTTGCTCTGTAAAGACGTTACTTTACAGAGTAACGTCTTTAGTTCAGGTAAATGACACTTAAAATGTGATTTTTGTTTGAAAATACAATTCTGTATTTATGCCCGATCCATTAAGGTGCGAAATAACGTTTCTAAAATAGTAACCAGCTAATCCTAAGAAGTTAACACCCATGTAATCTTAAAAGAACACATTTTATGGTACAGATTTTATAAAGGATAAAACACGCTTTCAGTGGACTTATGCCCTCAAATTAAGATTTATCTTATTGTGTATTTTATTGAATGTAGGCCTATAGGATATCCCGGGAAATTTTGAAGGAGTATGACCACATCCCATTTTGAAGTTATGCTACTTTAGTTGCCTACTATGGAGATAAACAATTTTAACGTACGTTACCCCACAGTTTTTAGCGGTTTTTGCCACGTCACTTACTTTAGTAGTGAGTAGAGTTTTACAGCTGATAATCATTAACATATAAAACAACAAACGTTTAGGTAAGCTTTCAGTTTTATTGAATGTCAAGGGTGCATGGTCATGTGAATTAATTGAGTTAAAAACAACAACAATGAAGCCTATCCGGGTTATTTTTGTGTCTCTTACATCGCGACTCACTCTTATTTACAGTATGACTGATTAAATTATTAGGGTTAACACATTAAGGCTATTCTGCTATACTGTATGCCTCACATATTGACAAGACTGAATGAACTACCAGATTACACATGATCAGAACTCATTGACATGCTTGTGCAAATTAGGCTGCTAATATCAACGCAATTCTTTCAATGAATTGATTAATTATTTATGTTTACAGATAGAGAAAAAAGCTAAACACATTATTAATTTCTATATGAAATGTTCCTTTGTAAAATGAATTTGTTGTAGGCTACACATTTGGTTCTGTTTCCTCAGTCATTTTTTTGATCGAGTGATCCTCAAGACTCACTGTCGGTGCAATTCCTTGTGGTGACTTCAACACTAATCCAGTCACAAGATGTTGACATATGCACAACAAACACGTTTGCATTTTGATTGTGACGTTGCCGCACACAAATATCATATTAATATGCATTAGACAGTTTATAAAATTAGCTTTAGAACAAACGACGAGATTTAATAGCTGATTTCATGCATTCAGCTATTAGATCCATAGGTATGTATTTTTCATTAAATGTTAAGCTATGTTTTTATAGCCTGCACTATAAAGCTTATCAAATGTAGCCTAATTATTAATAAGCCTATTATTTACACTCCGCTATTAGATCTATAGTTATGTAGCCTATTTTATGTTAGAGGTTAAGCTGTTTTAACAGCCTGCACTACAATGCTTATCATCAAATGTTATGATTATTAGGCCTATTGCCATTGTTATTATTATAATTATTATTTATTATTAAACGTTTAGGCTACGTAGAAAAAGGTGTCTAGACTTAATCTATGTTCATCGGGGTTATTATATGGAGTTGTACAAATAGGGCATACCTAATATCTTATACTGTATTAAATTGGTTTACGATTAAAGCGCAGTGTCTGTATCTGTTTATCCCCGAGTGTCTGTGGTTAGGAATAGCTTTAGCCTAAAATGTAACATGAATCTAATGGAAATAATTATCATATTTCATTATACTTTATATTCAGGCATAGGTGTTGTTGGCTTATTTTTTTACATAAAGGGGCACACAGGTATTAAGATTAAATAATTATCCGTAGCGGTGTTAAGGTCTGTTACAAATGTCAAACAGACAGGGTAAAATAGTCGACGTGTTTTTGTTTTGTTTTTTTCTTTCAAGGGCAGGGATGCTTCAGACCCTGAGTCCTAAGTAATAGGACGAGTTTGCCTGTGGCACGACTTCTCTATTGCGCAAAGACTTGTGGGTAACTAACTCAGGGGCAGGCACATGCAGATATGACACGGCAAGGTGAAAGGTTATTTCAGCCCACCCCCACCCTC
Source organism: Danio tinwini (assembly GCA_903798205.1). NCBI lineage: Eukaryota > Metazoa > Chordata > Actinopteri > Cypriniformes > Danionidae > Danio > Danio tinwini. The sequence goes on from CAIGQZ010001197.1 coordinate 5,023,134, forward strand.
GTTCTGTAAATCCAGATTGCATGTACCAACTCATACGTTCAACAAGAAGAATGTGTTTGAGATGAGAATGAACTATTTATAGCCTAGAATTGAAATAACAGTAACACTTAAATGCTTTTAATGTTTGATTTCTAAAAACGTGTATTTATTTTAGTTAAACAGGGTTGTTTAGAGCGAGTTCAAGCGTGTCATAATTTTTATGGGCACGATAAAAACATTGGGCTTACAGTTTTGAAAGGGTCCTGAGTAGTCTACACGTGTGTGTAAGAAATAAAGGTTGTGTTATTCGCTATTTAGGTTTTAACTGTATTGGATTATGTTGCCGTTGCTTCATACATGAACTACGTCACATTGAAAGAAGCTTATAGACAACAATAATTTATCGGAGTAGTTGCGCAATGTTTTGATTGTGTTAGAACTTTACCGGGATACATCTACTTCCTTCGTGATATTATGTAGGTTATGTCAATTTATCGTGAATGAAAATAAAATAATGTACTAAAATGTCATGTACAAACTGGCATAATGCCATTAAATAAATATCAGACTCTCGTTAGAAATCGCTGAAACGCTAAAGCGTCCCCCTCTAAATTTACAACACAACTTTAAACCAAAGATATGTGTTCTTTGTTCTCCTATTGTTAGCTAAAGCTCGACGAACAAACGTCCTCTTACCTCACACTCTCTAAAGTGAGAATCTTCTTCATCAAACTTTGAGCTCACGATCCTTTGCGAAAAGTAAGCGCACATTTGATTGCCTTAACTTAATGAAAAAAGGTTGCAATGCGCTTTTATTAATCACCGGACGTCTTTCCCATGCTGTTTGAGGCTCCGCGCACGTTGTAGTGAGGTAGCCCATGCGGACCCCCACTTGGTGAGTCCGTCACGTTTTCGGATCCAGGGCCCATCCTGGTTTCACTGCATTAATGATTTCAATTTAAAACTGTCCCAGAGATATATTTGAAGCAACCAAATAGTAAATGTAATAAATTCGTGATTACAAAAAATACGCTTGTGAACTCAACACAGTTTATAATATCGATTTATTAAAATGTAAAAAAGTCAAAATCAGTTGCTTTGTTTAAATATATAGGCTAAAGGTGTATATAAATATTGAATGTGTATTTATCACAACATTAACTTACTGACTTCTGTCCTATTTTAATCTAAATTAAATTGAGTGGGTTTGTTGTCATTAACTGTTTGAAAGTTATATGATGTAGCCATGTTTTAAATAATTTACTTGCATGCCATAGAAAATATGGTATAGCCTAAAGTAAACAGATACAAACTATGTTCTATGCCTATTTAAATGTTTTCAATCCAGTGAATGTGGATGTAATTGGATGTAATAAATGCCAAAGTTGTGCACGTTCATCCACTGATCACTGGATAATCTTAATTAACGTGATTTTTCAAAAAGTGATCAACTTGCAAACGGGACAGCGAAACATTTCCTTCAAACCCCTCAACTCTTCACCTATACGACAATGAATGCACACTGGGTCGAAGATCAATCATTATCACTCATGTCACAATTGAGGGCTGTTCAAGCTGTGAGGTTTCAGAATCAAAGGACCGGGACCTGCGTGTTGTCTTTCAAATGATGTGTGCCCCTTAGAAAAAAAGTTCAGCGGAGGTTCGGATAAAAATTGACTGTTAACTGCAGAACATTTAAATAACATTTTATATATCAGCGAGAAAACAAAAACAATTATGTTACATACATTAAGTCATGGCTTAATGCAAATCGATTTTAGAAAATGCCTGCATGTCAAAACATCTGTAAAACTTCAAGAAACTTTTTTCAATTGTGCACAAGTGATCTTAGAGCTTAAACGATCATACGAATCTATAAAATTACCAGGCCTACATTTAATTTGTAGGTATGTACGTGTATATTTGCTGGCAATATTTGGCAACAAAGTCAGGGTTGTTTAAATATTTGCTGGTATATAAACAATCTGTTTGTCCGTTTGTTTGACCAAACAGTTGTACCAGGAGCACTACTCAACACTGGAAGGATTAACAGGAGTGCAACTGCTCTAAATCAACAGGACGTAGACTCACTTGGAAAGGTAACCTGAAGGAGACACACTCCCCTGAAAATCTTTATGAACTCGAGTTTATTTACGTTGCCACCTTTTGCCCGTCGAGTGTAGTGAGGATGTGTACATTCTTACAAATACGAATGTTGAATTTAGCACTTAATGGGCTGTGGTGATAAACACGATCTATTTCCACTATGCAATGCACTCTGCACACAATATGGTAAAGGCGGACGCAATAACGCTGCAACAAGCACTTACAACAACGAATCATCAAATGCTTTACTATGACGCCCAAGAGGGTTTAGTATTCTGACTCTTCTGCTTTTTCAAAATAGGCAAGTTGTTAAGGGTGGTAGCAAGAACAAGACATTTGCATTCAAATTTTGGAAAGATTTAAGCTGCACAAATTGATGCATAATTTCTTTACCTAGAACAAACATTAAGGCAGAAAAATATCGATCGCTTTTTGAGTCTAGAAAAAAACGCGTAAAAAGCAAGGCCTTATACACCCGTCCTGTTTACCCGTCCTACAATATTCTTCATCAGAAGCATGTATTCTGCAATGAACACAGTGTAATTGCTGAATGCTTTTCCAGGAGTGTGTAGTGTTTCACAACATGTTTGTAAGTTTCTTCAAGTAAAAATGAGTGCATTTGCATTTAACAATAACGGAAGAATTTAGTTCCACATAATGCAATACCTGACAAAAATGCATTATGTTGTGGTGTACATTACTTCTATTCATTCACTTTCTTCACTATTGTAAAACGGCATATGTCTGTACGCTGACACAAACGGGGGAGGGGGGAGTCTTTTTCCGTTATTTTCTCTTTCACGTTAGTAGAAAGTGGGATATAGGCCTGTCTGATCTGTGAAAAAAATGCTCCACCGCAAAAAAAAGTCTGATTAATAATTTTTGACACAAAATCCTTCAGTGTAGTTTTTTTATATATATAAACAGTGGAGCTTGTTTGTTTACCTGCGGACCTACAAATCCTTAGTTTAGTTTATATATATTTTATATCATTTTATATTAGTTTTTTTGCATCATTTCCTTATATTTTTTATGACGATTCTCCAAACGTGGCTAAATGATTCTACATGCATTTAAGCTGTGTGCGCACACACAGATGGCGCACACACATTGTGGTGTATGCCATATCTTACTGAAATATCATATCCCATCAAAGGAATATCAAAAGAAAACACTATAAACAAATGTTATTTTTATCTGAATATAACTGAGCTTTATGTTGGTAAATTGAGACAATTTTTTGATTCGGCTGTTACTTTGCCAACGTTTACTTCCAATTCCTGGTTTTAATTAATTTTTGTAGGTAAAATATTCGCTTAAATTAATGTACTGAAAAACATATATATGCTAAATATATAAAATGGTGTAAAACGCTTCTAAAAGGAAATGTTATACCGAAATCAGACTGTTTAATTTGTATTTGTAAAAAAAATTAAGCTGCACATATCATGACTCAGACAAACTCATCTGCCAGCATCAATAATTTCTCACAACTATAACACAACACAATTGAAAAATTGAAACAAAAAACTAAACTTATTAAATGAAATGATTTGCCCTAAGAGAGGTGGGATTACAACAGTATGGTAATTTGCTTGGGGGTGGGGGTGGCCATGGGTGGAATATCCATTTTTATTGTATCACCTGTCAGTAACGTCCAATCAGCGACGACTTTGGGGGCATTAATTGATGAAGGTGTCTCCGGCCTTGCTCAGTTCCCACTGTCATTTTATTTGCGTCTAAACCAGCAACGGGAATAGCAGCTGCATTTTGGGCTCTATTTCTCTCTCGTCCCCTCTCTCTCTCTCGTTGCTCTCTCTCTCTCTCTCTCTCTCTCTCTCTCTCTCTCTCTGTCGCTTACTCCCTCTTCTTTTCCCTTCCATACTCTCTTCGCTTTTTATCCTTCTCACTGGCAGTGCTATTCACCTTCCTCTTTTCCTCATGGCCAAATGGGAAGGGAGCTGAGGGAGCGCAGGTAGAGGAGCTCAGACAGGCAGCAGCCAGCCTGTCGGCAACATCACACACATTCCATCGATCATGCAGTGCTCAGGTCAATGGACTGATTGTTTTAAATCAAACAGGCCATTTTTCTTTTATTTTTTTATTTAGACTAGAACTTTTTGTTCATCACGCATTGTGGACATGTCACAGCCCATGCTGAACCGGTAAGCTGAATGCCTTGAAATAAAGAAGCAGCAGTAAAGCTTTAAGGACAACCATCGCGCTAAATGTTGGAATTAATGCAATGAAGAAAATGGGGGACTTGGAATCCGGTTTTGAGGAAATGCAAGGTGTAAAGCTTGGCTATTTGATTATCAAAGGCAAACAAATGTTTGCTCTCTCTCAAGTCTTTACCGACCTCTTGAAAAATATCCCGCGGACTACTGTACACAAACGAATGGACCATTTAAACGTGAAGAAGCATCACTGTGACCTGGAGGAACTACGAAAGCTCAAAGCAATAAATTCTATAGCTTTCCACGCAGCTAAATGCACTCTCATTTCAAGAGAAGACGTTGAGGCACTGTATTTTTCGTGTAAAACTGAGCGCGTATTGAAATCAAACAAAAGAAGGGATAAGACAAAAACTTCCTCAGAGAAAATGTGCGACGGCAAAAATCACACATCTGCCAAAAGTGACTTTTGGAGAGAGAAAGTTTGGCTAAGTTTGCATGGCGTTCCACAGACTTTCTCATTCAAAAATAAAGCAGTTCGACAGGACCCTGTTTCTCATAGTCACTCAAATCTACCTCAAATTTATAGCAAATCCTTCGCCCGTGACTTTCAACCGGTCGCGAAGTCGGCATCTAGACCCTTTAAAAACTATGAAACAGATCAAATACCTGACAACTTTGTGGCTTTTAATCAGAAACACACGTTTATTCGGCACGTTGTAAATCGGCAACCGCTGCTCTATCAGTCCGCCATTGCAGCGCAGGCAAAGCACCAAGGCAACGCAGACCTACTTTACAAAAGGAAGAGGAAGCGCGAGAGCAGCGCGAGGCAGCTCTGGTCGAGGAGCAGACGCAGTCATCCGGTTCTGGTCGTCCCGAAGTGTTGTAAGCCAAAGGTTCCTAACGGATCCTTGAGCCAGTTTCACCACCTCGAACATGGATTTTACGTCGATCCTCGGCACACTTTGCATTTTCAGGAAAGCTGTAGCAGCGACACGGAGTCTAGCACCATCTCAGAACGGGTGAACAACGATTCGGATTTCGGGTCGAGTTTCTCTACCACCAGCAACTCCGGGACTTCAGACGAGGAGGAGGAGGATGACTCTCTGTCGGATTCTTCAGATGTCAGTAGCGATGAGGAGAGCTCCTCTCAGTCTGACTCGAGCTCTGTGTCCAGTCAAGTTTCAGTGCAGAGTATTCGTTTCAGGCGTGCGAGGTTTTCGAGTCTCAACACAAAAGCACCTCTGCTGTTACAGCCAACTTTTCACTACAGGCCTAATGTGCAGACCATAGCCACTAACCAGGGTTTAACGACTACTCTGGATTGCGAAAGAGCTGGCAAAACTCAGAAATTGGACTTCAGTGACGCAAACAAGGATGGTGAAGCCGCAAATAATGTGCAGAAGTTCTGCCCGGTACGGACCTGCTTCCCAGATTTGCGAGAAAAAGAGGATTCCGAAGCACCATCACGCCTTGAATTTTCAAATGATCCAAAGACAACAGATTCTTACAAAATTAAGGAGATCGGGCTCACACCCAATACACATGGAAACAAGGCGTTTCCCCAACAAAGAATACCGGCTTCTGCAAACAAATGCTCCCAAGCCTTGATCTCCCACTGTGTTCCGGACAAAGAAATAACGGGTTGTAAGTCTTCTGACAGCAATCTTTCATTAGTAGCAAATTCCAAGAGGGAAGCAAAAACTTCCCTTAAACTGCCTTCACCTATAAAACATATCAAAACAGAGGCCGAGGAGCTCATCAGCACCAACAACGAGGGCAACAGGGCAGTAAAAACACCACCATTTTTACTCAACAACGTAAAGATTAAAGTCGAGGACACCTTTGACGATTATGAATATGCAAAACAGCCCCCGGAGTATCAATGTAAGGATAATGACGCTGATGGCCAGTGCATCAGTGATCCTTTCAAGGAAACTGACCACTGGAAGGCCACGGAGAGCTCTGTTCAAAAACACGCTGCCTGTAACGAGGAATCAAAAAGCACTTTAAACCGTTGTTCTGAGGAAGGGGAATGCAAGAACGGTGCAAGGGTCCGAAAAAACTACAGGTCAATTCTTCTGGGTAAAAAAGCCGAAAGTGCGAGAACATCAACGAAATCAGCCTCAAAAGTTGACCGGAGCCCCCGTTCTGCTGGAAAATTCGCTAGCAGTGAAATATCGAGTGGAGACTGTGCTGGCGCAAGCAAACGCAAACGAGCAAGTGCCAGTGTATCTCTGAAAAAGCCCTTCAGGTTCATGGCGAATTTTCCCTCTCCACCGGCTCTTCTTATTGGCAGCGATGGAGATTTGAGTCCCGCTTCCTCTTTGAACTCTTTAAGAAGTAACCAGCTGCCTCATCGTTCTCACCCAGTTTGGAGATGGCAGCTCGGTCACTCAGTTGTTCCTCCCCCTCCAAGCCACAAATTCAGGAAAGCCTCTGTTATCCCTTGAACTGTAGTTTTTTTATTTATCTCGGGGAAATGTCTTAAAAATGTGACAAGCACTGATACCCGTTAGTTGTTTTGTTTTCACTGTTGTTTCAATGCATACGTTTCTGGCCTGTTGTTATGTAGCACACGCGTTGTCTTCATATTTTGCAGGCTGGTTTTATGCATGGAGGTATAGAACTCGGGAATATACGGAGGTATTATTAATAAGCTGGTATAGGGAAAAAAGACATTATTGACTGTTTTTGACCTGACTGACTATAGACTCTCATAGAGGAAATGTTGGCTTACAGGCAGGGTTAGCCATCTCTTGTAAGGATGGCATTCTGTTGTTATTATCAGGTCTGTCAACTAAAATGCTGTTTTTATTTTTGAAATATCCTTGTCGGTATATTTTGGGCCAATGTTTTGTACTTCCCCTTCATGCTTCATCTACATACTGTACTTCTGAGTTACTGTAGCCCAATGATCTATACCCTTCTTATTTATTCATTTTAAGGGTGCTCCCCAATTGTTGGCGTCTGGCTGTGTCACTCACACGCAGCACACCATGACTCCCACGGTAGGCCCAACACAATGGCCCTCTAACTGACAATCAAGAGCTGTTTGATTTGCACGATGTAATAGAGGGAAAACACCAAGTCGAAGTCCTTCTGTAGCACATTAGCTAAAGGTATAGAACAGCTAAAGCACAAATGTATCATGCATTGCACTTTGCTAATGCCTATAAACGTGGATTAGTGATGTGTTTTCATTTTTAATCTTACGCAAAAGAGCCATCGCAAGTTAACCCAAAAACATTTTCAAATAAGTACAAATTAACTTGGTGCTATTTCCATTTTCTTGCTTGTTTGATTGTAAGAGGTTTTGTTAGTCGTTTTTTATTATACATGTTGCGGTTTAATCGCGGAGGCCTGTGCCGATAAATGCAACAACAGTGTTTTACACACATAACGAAATTAAAGAAAAACGACCTCGGTGCTTAGTGGAATACACACACATTCTGGTCAGGGTATGCTAAGTATTTTTTTTCTTTTTGACTCAAGTAGCCTTGTCTTTTTCGTATGGTGTTTTGATTGTGTTTTTCTTAATTAGGCCTATTTTCCAAGGATATGAATTGCCTTGGTACTGGAAAGAGTAAACTTAAAAACATTCAAGTGCTAACTTGGTGTTTCACTAGAGTACCTTGCTCTATATAAATGCCTTGTGATGAATGTACTGTGACGTACCACATTTGTTTACTTCAGCAAAAGCAGGCCTTTAAACGTAAATGTGTGATTGGATTAGCCAGTAAACTAAATTAATAATCTTATTTTATTGCCAAGTAGTGAACATGTTCAACTGCATTCTAATTTCACACACACACACACACACACACACACACACACACACACACACACACACACACACACACACACACACACAGACAGAGAGAGAGAGAGAGAGAGAGAGATACAATACAAAGCCTGTGAGTTATCAATGAATAGGCATAGACTATGCAGATTTGGCTAAAGGGAGGCTACCGGGTTCACGTATTTCTCAGAAAAACACGTAAAAGACTTAAAGGGTATATAAGGCATGGGCCCATGACGTGTAATGTGTTTTGATAAACGTGTACAATTAGGGATATACACCATGTAGCCTATTAAATGAAACTGCTTCGCTTTGTGAATGTTCCAATGTGCGATATAGTGTGACACTCTGACAGGTGAATGATTAAAAAATAGTGGTTCTATATTTTTGTAACGCGACTATTTAATGCCAGCTCTCTCGAGCGTATTAAAGGAACTTTCTTTTCCATTCTGTGTCAACGTGCACAGCGGATTTACAGAATTGCAATGCCGTCCCATCTTCCGAGGAATTAATTAAAAACTAGCCAAATTAAACCGAATGTAGCGGCCCCATTAAGTTTCATATACTTTACAATGAACAGAAATGGGCGAATGGGCGGTGACTCAATTTTATCATGATAGGCTATATCTGGTCATGGTGGACTTTGTTATCTTTCAGCTTTTGCCACAATACTTGAGGTCAGATTTTGACATGATTTTTTCCTAAACTGAAGTCACTGGTTGTTTATAAAAATGCATATTTATTTTTGTGAGTTTCCTGTTTTTGTATACCATTGTTGTGTAGGATAAATGCACTCGAAATGAAAACTTGAAAACGTGAGGTGAATTTTGAAGCACTTTCTTTCTATGGTGAAACTGTTCATTAAATACATCTGAGTGTGATATGAGATGATCATCGTTCATTTGTAGCTCATTGATATTCATTGTTATTATAATTTTCACCGTTGAGGTTAATTCTTGGGGTGTTATGTGGTTCAAGCAAATGTAAGGTCAAACTTTAAGTTGTTTATTGTAAAGATAAATGATGGTGGGGGAGGCCTTGTAGGGAAAAAATAACTTTCCTGCTCTCTATGTACTCATATAGACATGAGCGCGCTTAGGCATGCTATAATAAGAGAAAAAAGCGAGTACGTCTATCAAAAAACAGTACATTTAAAATAAAGACGTCTGCTATCTTGTTATACTACCATGTAATACATAGTGGTTTTCAGAACAGTCTAATCTGTATGTGAGAAGGGGAAAATGCAGAATAATGTTTCTGGTTTAGTTTCTAGAGAGATAAAACTTAACATATTACGATGAGCTAGGCTAAAGATAAGATTATTTCTCCAAACCGAGCAAAACGGAGCAGGGGGGTAGAAAAGAAGGAAAAAGCTTTATTTTTGGATAAAAAAAAAAAAAAAACAAGACCATAACGGCGCGAACAGAACGTAAATGCTTAGCAAGAGTTTCTTATCAACGGTGAAAAATAAGATGCAAATTAAAGCTGGTAATTTCTACATAGTCATAAACTAGTGGCTGTAGCCACTTATTTGTAGACCTTAGAATACAATACGTGCAAAAGTATCTTCCCTTTTTACTAAGATCACCAGAATATACTGCGGCATTAACAAGTCTGTATTTTTGATGATTTGTGTCTTTCTATAGCATATACGGTTGTGTTTGGAACCATGTTTGATTAATCTCAGGCCTTTAGGCCAAAAAGACAACACAAAACAGAAAAAATAATAACAACAATAAAATATAGTTATAATAGTATTTTAATAGTAATAATGCGAATAATTAAAATACAATAATGTTGCAACAACAGTAAATACATATTTTACAGCTAAATATGTACGATAAAATGATGTTGATGATTTCATACACAGCTGTTTCGTCTACAAGAAAATCAGCCCTCCCCAAAACAGTTGAAGGCAATAAATCTGTCACACAATGGAAATACACGCGGTAGTACTAAGTCCTTTAGTAATCTTGTGAAGTGTGTATATAGCGTAATGTGTGAGGACTTTAATGACAATACTGGTTTAAAATGTATTTTCATCAAAGTCAACTATATTGTCATAAATTATATGTAGCTTACAAAAATGCCTGTCAGATTTTAGACATCACCACCTGCGCTGCTTTAACCAACGCGGACATCACCAGCCTGTGTTAGATACATACGGAGAAATTAGAAATGGTAATGAACTAATTATAGCATGGCGGACACACTGCACAGCTAACGTAGGCCTACTGGCTGGCTAATTCTGAGGCCTGATTTCATCGGAAGGACTCGAGGCGTCATTCACAGAACTCAACACGCCTCCATTAGTATATTCAACAGAAAATTATATTTCTGTCTTTTAACAAGTTTCTGCTCAACCTGTAGTTAATCTGCACTCTGGGAGAAAGTAAAGTCATTTGCGGATGAAGTATTTCTTTAGTTGGTTATAAATGTAGGAATTTTTATCTTAAATTGCGTTCACCCTGAAAAAAGTGTTACGACGTCAAATATAGGCCTACTAATTTGGCAATAAACAGCAAATATTGGTTTATTGCAAACAGTAGCTATTAAATCACTAATGCAATTACAAAAAGATTCTTAATGACGCACAGATTGGACTTGTTACGTAAATTATGTAAAAATATAAAGATTAAATAAAGTAATATCAAACTTTTCAATCTTATTTAGTGACTCGTACGGCTCTTATTTAGACATGTGGTTTAACCAACAGGATAAGCGCCCTCATGGAAGCTTCTTTTGTAATGGGATCAGGACGTGGGACGAAAATAATGCTGTTACGTGACCAGCAAAAAACTCATCACCATGTTGTTAATCCCACAAAAACACTAGTTCGAGCTGTCGGTGTTTAATGCCTTATTCCACGGAGTTACTCAAGAGCGTCCTGAAACGTTGGTATGTGTGTGAGAGAGGGAGAGAGAAACAAGAATAGAAATATGAGAGAACAAAATAGACAACAATTTTAAAAATAAAGTTGTATGTTATGGATCAATAGCATGTTTTCTAAACTTGCTATCAGGATAGATTATTTAAGGAGTAACATTAATGGAAGTGAAAACAAAATGAAATTTGTATGGACCTATTACGGGATTAATAGCATGTAGGCTATTCTAAACGAGCTATCAGAACAGTTTAGTTAAGGAGGAAATGTGATGGCGTTCAAAGCAATGACATATACGCATGTCTTTTATTCTGCCTGATTGCTTCCAAAATGAGATTATGTTACAGAAGGACCATCATGGGTTACTCAAAGAATCTCCCATTGAATCATTTTTAAAATAACCGTCTTTGCTACATTTTAATGATCTAATGAAAAGTACACATAAAAACCATTTGTGCAATTAAAAGGTTCTGTGGGTGTTAAATGTTCTTTGTAGAATAATCGAGGTCAATAAAGAACATTTTTAAGAGTGTAAGGTCCTCATCGGCCTCGTGTCAAGAGATTCCTACGTTATCTGCATAAACTGAATGCATATTCTGAAAGGACCTGCCCCCACACAAACTCTGAAGAGGATACTGATTCTGCTTAAGACAAAATATACATTGTATTTAATGTTCTGTTTGACCATCAGTCATTATTCTCGGAATATGCACACTGTAATGACCCTTTGACCCGTGCGTGAATCCTCAATCCAGGAGTTAAAAAAATAAACATTTTTATATATATATATATTTTCATTCAACGCTTCAGAAACTGGTCATATTTTCAAAAAAATATTTCTTATTAAAAAAAATAGGCCTATAATGGAATCTTAAAGGGTGTATGCTTTTAGAAAATTTCCATCATAAATAGTTATTTAAAAAGGGAAATGTAGGCCTAAAGTTTATTTTCACAACCTAGATATTAAAATTAAGATTGTGATAAAAGCATTGCACATGTTTAATTAATCCATTATTTAAATATTAAATACGCTGCCAGAAGACGTTTAGGGGAGTAGATAACAAGGACTTCGTATTAAATATTTTAAGCCTATTTTTTATTGTGATTGGTAAGGTTATTTAAAAATAGCCTGAAGTCATAAAGTCGAATATTGTCTCTTTCGTTTTAAATGAGTGTATGTTTAAGGACGATGATTGAGAAAGGAACTTAAATGAAACTGACAATTCACCCAAAGCATAATCATGTTCGAAACTTGTCCTGCCTTTTATAGCCCTTTAACTATATATATTTTTAAGAGCAATAAGTATTACAATATATTTTAGGCGTCAAGGACTTGGTGATACTAAAGGTATTAGTGAAATAATTAGTTACTTATTTGGCTAAAGCGAAACAAAGCATTAATTCCAATTACACCATGAGCACATTCGATCGTTTTTTTTCCAGTAACACTTGTAAAAACAAGCCACTGATCCAAAACAACAATCTACCAAAACACTTGTTCATTGGGTGACGTGCGTCTTTCATAACATTGATGAAAAATGTGCTGTGGGTCAGTAATATATTCCGCATTGAGCCTGGCTTTGGGCTATCATAATTGACCATTTCAAACAGACCACACGTTAGAAGTTCACCTCAGCAGAGAGGTTTATTCACGGTAAATGCATACAACATACGCTTGAATAACCGCACGACGCTATCTTACACCTAATTTTATTGCAACGTGGATTTAAATTCAGCATGTCTGTTAAAATGACCACTTTGTGAGAGGCAAGCATCATTTAAACGATTCCAATAAGTGCTCAAGGAAATGCTTTTATTTTTTCCACATTTAAAACAACAGCCTTCCAAAAAAAATCACCTGTCCCTCCCTGTATGTCAGCAAGTCAAATCAGTTTACCATTTAAACCATCTGACTCTGCCTGGCTCTTTAAAATCTCTAGATGCAGGTGTATTTGGTTATTAGAAAACAACTTTGTTTTGTTTGTCAACAATAATCCGTAGAAAAAAAGAAAAGAAAATCCCTAGCCTACAACTAGCCACATGGTCTAGTCGTTTTCCGCACAGCAGGCCACGACAGAATAGCTTTTATTCAGGGCTATTTTTTTGGTCTGTATTGTTGGCCAATTTTTTAAAATTTGAATTTCTGTTTAAGGCTTGGATGTATGTTTATGCATACATTAATGCCGAAAGCGAACAGCTTTAAGGCATTTTTCACAACTGTGCGAAATATCAGCCAGAAATAATATTCAAACATTGATATAGAGGGTAATGTTGACACAAATCACTGCTTTAATAAACCATAATGATGTGTCTTTGAACGGTGCAAAAGTGAAAAACAACGAAAAAAACAAGGTGTTTGTGTTTCATTTCGTTGAAGAATTTGTAACATGCCATTTGTTGTATTTAACGATAATATAAATATTATTGAAGCTAACATCGGCGTTTAACTTCTCTTTATCCATACAAAATCTAAATAAGTCTTATACTGTAAACAGGTTTGAAAGAGCAGTTGTGGAAAAAGCCGATGCCGAGGAGACGAAATGATGGGAACAATCACATAAATCAGTATACTTAAACGCTAAAAAAATCTTCTCACTAACTGCTTCGTGAGGTGTACATGAACTGCGTGAACATAATGATAAAAAACGGCCGTGGTCCCGACATGTTTGAGTAGGAACAGAAGCGCAAGTGACAGTTCGTCTCGTCGAGCGCCTCGTTACACGTGCATTTGGCGCCCTCGCTCGGGCGTAAACGTGTGCAAAAATTTTCTCTTAAAGGGGAGGACAGAAGGATTTAAGGTGGAACGAACAAATCACACCCAGCGATCTTGACCCCCGGCAAACAATGGTATTAATTAAATACTAACTGCTCATTTGGGTTTTCTTTCTTACCAAGGTAGATAAGATTTGTTTTCATGATGATAAAAAATAGGGCTTCATAAAATTGCGAAATATAGCCTAGGCCTACAACTGATTAATTAGTTAACCATAAAGAATAAAAGTCTCTCCATTAGTCCATTTACGTGTGTTGTTAGGCTATAGAGTCTAGACCTAAAATTGCATAAATGTAAATGCTAGAAGATACTGGAAAGTACCCTATAGCTGTATTTTTGTTTTATATAGCCTAGAATAAATAACATGATTTGTATACTTCTAAAATGATAAACGGTAGTTTATCTTTCGGCCTAGTTTTTAAAAGAATAGTGCATAACTAAAAGATTACGCAACGATTGCTATCTCATTAGAGATGCAATGCTCTTCCATTATACTATTAACGATTTTGTTGCATTGGCCTACCGCCCGTGAAATGTGTTTATTTAAAATGCATAGAGAATTAGGCTACCGATTGTAGGAGCAATATGGTATGCTATAGATTCTACAGAACGGTAATAAATGAGCAGTCTATATAGCCTTGCAGGCCAATGACCTATCAGTAGGCTAAGTATTGTTTTTAGGATAATTTTTAAAGTCTCTCCAGAGGAATAGGAAAAATAAACCACAGCTCATTCAAAGGGAACGACATCAAATTAATATGTAAAAATATACATTTTAAAATTTGGACCTCAAAACCGAATTTTAAAAGCATGCATGACAAGGATTGAACATGTAGCTATTACTAAATATTCATCGTATCTAGTAGGTGGTCTATTAAAAAAAGCTGTAGCCATATGAGCAACTTGGCTCGTCATTTACACAAGCTACATGATGAGGCTTTACAGGCCTCAGTGAAACACTGTAAATCAACTGTTCCTACTGTGCATTGAACGAGCATGTTTAGCATTCAGAACAACTCCGTTATCTAAACGATTTAAAATATTTGACTTTTGACCCAATCTTAAAACCCAAATAATATTCTACATTTCAGCATATAATAGGTTATAAGTAAAAAAATAGTACGTCTTCAAATTCTAATTAGCAGAAATATAACTAATTTATAGAAATAACAAACACTATAAGATGTTTGTCGGGTGATGAATTTGTGACTTTCCCTGGTAGATGAACATTGAATTTAGGACAATTCTTTTTAACCCCACTAACATCTAGCCTAAGAAGAAATATCAAGAGTTTCCAAAGACGGATTTGACTGTTTTATGTTTAAACATTCTGGTGTAGGCTCCTTCATGCTTACTTTAAATCAATGTTGCCAGTCCAGATTCTTGAAACTGTTTAGCGTGTTTTAGTTGACATAAGATTTCTGTTTATCCCCTTTTTCTTAATCCCTCGCTCTAGTTTCTAACAATGTCAGAAACGTGCATTAGTACTTAATTTGAGTATTGCCTGTGTTAATTGGTTGATGCCGTCCTCATGTGTCGATTTGGACAAAAAGCGCCTGCTAAATTTATACTAAATGTAAATGTTAAGTAGTTTATTATTTTAAAAAAGACAAAAATATTAATTTCCGAATTTAAAGCGAAGTCTGAAATACCTTTACAACAAACATGCCTGTACTATGCGCAAAAGGCAATATAAACCCCTTTCATGATACACGCCATGTGTTGTCATATAATGATACAGATATACAAACCCTCATCGTGTTGTAGTCTGAAACTCACAGATCACATCTGTTGTACTATAAATTTTCTCAAATTTTGATGCATTTTTTTCAATTCATTTTTAGTTTTGCTTCTTGAAGAACAGTACGATCATTAAAATGGACAAGACGTCTCTCCCGTGCGGCCTTTTTTATTAGTGAATAAATTAAACATGGCGTCTACTCTGTATAAGGTCAACTAATACTTCGGCCATAAACTGAATTTAATAAAGAAATTATAGATAACACGCTGTGTGTGTGTGTGTGTATATGTATATGTGTACGTATGTATGCATGTGTGTGTGTGTGTGTGTGTATATATATATATAGCCTATATATAATGCTTTGATTGCGTGCGTGCGTGTATATGTGTGTGTGTGTATA
>CAIGQZ010001197.1:5043232-5055768 GCA_903798205.1 Danio tinwini
CACATACATACATACATACATGAAAATGTAATATCGCATTGTCATTGAGTGTCAGATGTACATTTATGTAAATATTAAACAACATTCTTATTCTGAGCTGGGCCTGTTAAAATTTTTAAAATAATAAGAAACGACTCTTATTGTAAATATGTCTCATATATAATCTGCTGTTACACTCAATGACATTTTAGGGAGCTTCTTCAGTAAATCATGATTAAAAAAATACCTTTTTTATCATGTTGTATGTTCTAATGTATGAAATGTTTTTAAGTTGTATTATATTTTTATTGTTTTGACACTCAAAACCCCTTCTTTGATAATAAAAGTTTGATAATGTTTCTTCTACACATTGTACAAATGTTTATGATGTAATTACAAAAAGTAAGAAAAAACTGTTATTTGGTTATTTTATGTATATATATATACACACACACACACATATACAAACCGGTCAAAAGTTTGGGGTCAGTTTTTTTAAGAAAATGATTCTGTTCATCAAGGCGGCATTTACTAAATGTCAAAAAATGGTTAACTATGGTTTCAAAATTTAAATAACTGCTTTATTGTATGTAGTTTCAAATAAAATTATTACTCCAGTCATTACTGCTTTTATTACTATTATCATTAATAATAATAATTAATATTAGAGTGATTTCTGAAGGACCATGTGACTCTGTAGACTGGAGTAATGAAGCTGAAAATCCATCTTTAAAATCACTGGAATAAATGATTAAAGGAAATTATAAACTACTTTTGAACAGTTATTTTATAGTGTAATAACATTTCACAATTTTACAGTTTGTTCTGTATTTTTGATGAAATAAATGCAGCTGTGATGAGCAGGAAAAGCTTATTTTAAACCATTTAGAAATCCTACTGACCCCAAACCACTTTGACCAGTAGTGTAGTGATATATATATATATATTGATAAGATTAAGTCAAATTAGGTATATGTACTGCACTGTAAGAGACAGTCAATTTATGTTTTTTATTATAAATTCTAATGTAATCTATGGACAAAACCAGTAATGGACAGTTCCTGAATGGTATAATCACACAATTTATAGTTTTGTTTTAATCTTTTTAAAAAGAAAAATTATGTACATTAGGGTTTTGTGTTGCATTTATATTAATGAGTGAACATTAATTGCATTATTTTAGAGACATTTTTGTTACCCTGATGGTGTTTTGCCATTGTTTGTATTAATTCACACACAACTACTGTCATCACATGTCCACCTATATTTTTCTGATAGTAATCAGTAAGGCTGCACAATATATCGTTTCAACATCAATATCGCAATGTGTGCATCCGCAATAGTCATATCGGAAAGATATGCAAAGTTGAGTTGACTTTCAGTGTAATTTTTACATTTACATATACAGAACAATAATGCATGCTCTATTTATTTTACTTTTATCTTTGCTTTGTTGCTGTTCTCTATGCTTGTAGTTTGTTTATTACATGTTATGCATGATTAACTCTAATATAATAATACTTATAATATCAGAAACACTGTCACAGTATTTTGTTCTTAAAATTATGGTGACAACTGCTGCCATTTTTTCCCATGAAAGGGTATTTTTATTGTAACAGCTATAAATGAGTTATGGGATTTTCTAAATATTAAGAACAATTATATTTAAATGTAAACAACAAAGAAAAAGCACTCACCCCATGTTTTACCGTCTTGGCTGCATGGGCAGCCTTTTTCTTGGCATCATAATGCTGAAGGATGTCGATAACAGCCATAAAATAGACCTCCTTTCTTGGAGAATCTGGGGGGAGGTTTATGACAGACTTTTATCATGGGAAACATGAATAGGATATTTAACAATGAAAAAGAAGGTGCCTTATGTGTAAAAACTGGCTGTTATTTAACAGAATGTTTAATTTTATTAGAATTATTTTCATCATCTGACTCTCTAGACGAGGTCAGCTTATTAGATTTGTGATTATTTTAAGAATAACATACATGGATGATCAGAAACATCATAACACTAAGAGTGGTCCACAAAGTGTTGTGTGGGAAAATAAATTTTAGTACTGCTTATGCTGAGTTCAGACTGCATGATGAAGTTTTAAGA
Organism: Danio tinwini; assembly: GCA_903798205.1. Classification (NCBI taxonomy): domain Eukaryota; kingdom Metazoa; phylum Chordata; class Actinopteri; order Cypriniformes; family Danionidae; genus Danio; species Danio tinwini. The sequence continues at coordinate 5,045,322 of CAIGQZ010001197.1, forward strand.
AATCACAGACAAATGCCCGAAATCACTGGCAAATCTGTGTTCATTCACATGAGTAACAGTCACACAGTGTGAACTATCAAAGACGTGATCTGAGAGAATCGCAGATGAGTCGCTGACACTCATGAGATATTTGGCATGTTAAATATATCGACCTGTCTGTGATTCAAAATCATCCCATGTAAAAATGTGTTCTGATTGAAAATAACATCTGCAATTACCTACAGCCAATGAGAGATTTCCTACAGCATCCACTAGTGTGGGTATCTGCAAGCCAGCGGGAGTTTAGGGGAGAAGTTAAAAGGGCTTCTTTTCAGTCTGTTTGGTCCCAAGAAATGGAGGAAAAACTAGTGGAAATTTGGCAGGACCACCCCATGTCTGTTTGCAGGTCATCTGAGCAAAACCACAACCAGGTCGAAAAAGAAAATTATGTATTTATAACAAAAGTTATACTACATGACATGTTTCCATGTCACTTCTCGTGTACTTCTGGTTGTGAGACGTAGTTTGCAGACAGAGACAAAGTTGTTGGCTGCAATTCTTCCTATTGTATTCATGCAGTGCACTCTCAGAAGTAAAGGTACAGGAGCTGTCTCTGGGGCAGTACCTTTTCAAAAGATACATATTTGTACCCAAAGAGTCCACAATGGTACCTCAAAGGTGCATATTAGTACCCAAAATGTACCTAAAAAGTACCTTTGAGGTACCATTATGTACCTTCAGGTACAAATATGTACCTTTTGAAAAGGTACTGCCCCAGAGACAGCTCCTGTACCTTTACTTCTGAAGATGTGTGAAACCCCCCGGTCATCGATCCACCTTGCAGTGTGTGAACACAGCATTGACAGAACGCTACCCCAGATAGTCATGCAGTATGAAAACATCGGTGACTTTGAAAATCGTGCAACTTCGTCTGAACTTGGCATTACAGAAGTGCAACATCTGAAGATTTGCCGAAATGCACAAGACAAATAATGCTATGAAAAGTTAGACATTGTAAGCATAATCTTGAAGGACATGATGCATGTAATCAGCATTTACAAAAATGTTTTAAAAATGTGCTTTTGGTAATTAAATTTGGTTTGCTTTGTTATAAAGCAAAGGCATATGTCAAAAACAGTGGAAGGCCCCATTAAGACAACACATTAGCTCCACTCACTGTCATGGCTTTTGATGGCATAGACGTCAATACTGGGGTCGAAATCTCCCGGCGAGAGTGGTTTAGTGCTGTCCAGAGTGTTACTGGGACTGTCAGGAGGAGTGCCGACAATCCCTCCATCACTCTCTCCTTCCTCCTCTCCCTCATTATCCTCACTCTCCACTTCCTCTTGTTCTGCCCTCTCAACGTCATGGATGCCAACCAGCAGGCTGTAGTCCATTAACTTCAACAAGGCTAGGAACTGAATGGAGAGACGAGGGAGGAAAAATGGACAACAGATTGAGGAAGTGCACATGACAAATGACTCATCCAGTGTAGAAGCAAATCCTTCTAAATTATTTACCTCCACGTCTTTTTGAAGCTTATTGAGGAAGATTTTCTTGCTCTCATCATCGATGTATATTTTCTGTCCGTCGTTGATGAAGTCATTGTCCTTGTACGTAGGCAGGTCTTTAGCCTGCTTGAAAAAAAGTGACAATATTTAGCCGATTATGCTCACACTTGCAGACTCTAAGTGCTTCATCTTTAACATTCAAACAAATGCAGTAATATGATGTGGCGCAGCAGGGGGTGCTCTAGATTCACAAATAAGAGACTGTTCACTGTGTTCAGCTGTATGTAGTGTCAAGAGACCCACGTATGAACAAATGAGGAAGCTGGCGGATTTAGCTGATCTACATTTGTATATAGAGATACTCAGATTGGCCTACAAAGGAAATAAATGGTATTAAAGATATTGTTTTAAATAAAATTGTCACAGTATTTACTGTAATTACTGCCCAAAATATGTCGTTTTTAAATGTCTGGGTAAAAAACTACTTTTTTCCTCCTTTGAACACAATATATTTTATTTCAAGAGACATTTAAAATATTTTGGAACAGTAGCTTTTGATGTGAAGGGTCCTATTCAGCTGGAGATACTCTTGCTCTAATAAAGTAAATAAAATAGTTGTAAAAAATTTCTATATACCGTAGGAACGATATAACAATGTTTTAACAGTTCATTCATTCATTTTCTTGTCGGCTTAGTCCTTTATTAATCCGGGGTCGCCCCAGCGGAATGAACCGCCAACTTATCCAGCACAATTTTACGCAGCGGATGCCCTTCCAGCCGCAACCCATCTCTGGGATACATCCACACACTCATTTACACTCATACACTACGGACATTTTAGCTTACCCAATTCACCTGTACTGCATGTCTTTGGACTGTGGGTGAAACCGGAGCACCTGGAGGAAACGCACGCGAACGCAGGGAGAACATGCAAACTCCACACAGAAACGCCAACTGACCCAGCCCAGCAGAGGTTCGGTTTTGACAGTTTTAAAACCTTAACTTTTCCAAACCGTGGTAAACCTTGAAAACGGTTATTGTCCCAAGCCTATATGTAGCTACAAGGCACTGAAATGAATATAAACATAGTGTCTCGGCTTTAAATAATATCACTTCCACCTAATAACTTTTTATGGCTCGTTCAATTATTTTTCCTCTGTGGTGATTTAAAGATTGAACCTACTCTAGCAATTCTTTGTAATTCAATAGCTTATTTGGTACTGGTGCTTCAGACTCCAGTGTCCAGTTTTTAATGGACTTTAACAGCGTTGAACATTTGCAGATTTCACAACTTTCAAGTGCAAACATTCACCTATGTTGTTGTGAAATCTAGGCCACTGATAGCCAAAGTGTGCCCTGTTGGTAGGGTGAAGAGCATTAGGGGAGGGTCTGGTTGAGGAAAGTGCATTTAAAGTGACATCAGATAACACTAAAAGTTAACAGACATCCATGGGAGGGCAATGATTAAACATTATGAATCCTCTAAAGATCAACATATGCGGTCTTTGTTAAATTTTACAAGAGTGATAGCTATAAAGATACTAAAACAACAATTTCCAATTCCAACATTTAAACAAACTAAAACCGCGTGAGTTATATTTAAGACACAATCTTCTATTTTTTGGTTTCGCTGGAGAAAAAAAAGCATTTCAAACTAAACTATAAATAATTTGTACATCTTAGCTTGTTTCTTTCATAAATTCATAATGTAAACAAAATAAGTGAGGCAATGATTCAATCGTCAATTCAAAATGACTGCCACTTGCTTAGTAATTCTGAGTGAATCATAATGTCATATTCGTGCATGACAGACCAGCCAGGGTACAGTCACAAAAACACTGCAATATATGGTTGAATTTTTTGTCAGTATCACACACCTCAAGCATGAATGGGTTTTATTATGCCAAATTCATCTATTCATGCATTTCAAGACAGGAAACTCCAACCAAAACAGCAGATAAACAAGTCACCAAGCTTTCTTACTCAATATTTTCTTATTTCAGCCAATACGCTCAAAACTCATATCACAACATTTTAGGAGTCATTCATTTCCTGACAAGTAAAATCCAGTGAATATTTTTAAATATATAACACATCCTAAAAGTAAAATCACCTGTGCTTATAATTTTACTTTCAAAGAGGGAAGACCCTTTTACCAAATGACTGAATCACAGTATATGCAACATATAGTTTACCTTTAATATTCCTTTAAAGTATTAATTGTAGATCCTTTAAATACAAACATACCTTTTAAAAAGTTACCACCCAAGAAAAATAGCTTGCACCTTTATTTCTTAGAGTGCACGTCCGCTTCTATAGCTATACTGACATTAAAACATTCAAACATCTGACAAAAACTAAATAAGATAAAATAAATATGATAAAAATAATATATATAGAAAATAATTAGCTGTAAACCTTTTCTAGCGTGACTGCAAACATACCATGGCTTTAGAGAACTCTAAACCCGAAAGAGAGGATAATTTGAGGTGCAATTATGGAGAAACAGCTCTAGCTTAAAAAAAAACGGCTTTGACAAGAAAACTGAATAAGAAATCTAGATTTTTGAGAAAACTACTTCAAAGACTAAATTTGTATCAACATGTACAGGTGCAGTTTAAAAAATAGGGTGTATTTTCAGAAAACCGACCAAGCATGTGAAGAAAATAACCTTTTTTCTACTCCTCTTCATGACCTGGCAAGGCAACAAGCAGCTAAATGAACACTAAAACAGTGAGCCCTCCGAGAAAGAGCAGACGAATTATATCTCAGATGCAGGGCTAAAGCTTAATTTATACTTCTGTTTTGAGTGATCGCTGTACCCCACCTCTGCATGTAGCTGATGCCATTGTGAGCATTTATACCTCTGCGTCCCATCTTGTGTTGCTCTGCAATAACACATTTATGAAACACTAGTAGGCAGTGGGGATTCTACGTTCAACTGTCGAGTTTCTTTGACAGTGTTTTGAGTTTCCATCAGAAATGGCCACCATCATCACAGCTACCAAGCCAAACAATCAAAGATCTTGCACTCTACATTATCGAGAGGTCAAGGTCTGTTTCACCGGACCTACCATGTGCACACAATGCAGAAGACTGGCCTTAATAGTGACAGTCAGTATGCCTGTTAAGCAATGTAATGTAATGTAATGTGTATTCATATAGCGCATTTATTGTGTATAGCCATATACCCAAAGCTCTTCACAATCATGAGGGGGGTCTCTTCACTCCATCACTAATGTGCAGCATCCACTTTGATGGGTAAGGGCCAATGGAGGGAATTTGGCCAGGAGACCAGGGTTAAGGCCCTACTCTTTACGAGAAGTGCCATGGGATTTTTAATGATCACAAAGAGTTAGAACCTCGGTTTAATGTTTCATTCGAACAACAGTGCTCACTGACAAGTACAGTGCATCTGGAAAGTATTCATAGCGCTTCACTTTTTCCACATTTTTGTATGTTACAGCCTAATTCCAAAATGGATTCAATTAATTTATGGCTGTACACCGTTGCTTCCCATCCAACCTGATAGAGCTTGAGAGGTACTGCAAAGCGGAACGGGCAAAAATTCCAAAAGACAGGTGTGCCAAGCTTGTGGCATCATATTCAAACAGACTAGAGGCTGTAATTGCTGCCAAAGGTGCATCAACAAAGTATTGAGCAAAGGCTGTGAATTCTTATGTACATGTGATTTTTCAGGGGGGTTTTTTTGCACCAATTTCAAAATTTCTTTTTTTTCACATTGTCATTATGGGGTATTGTGTGTAGAATTCTGATGAATTAAATGAGTTTAAGGCCATACTCACACTATGTACAGTTGCCTTGAACCGGGCTGAAGCACACTTGTCCCCCCTCTTGTCTCCCCTGACGGCCTGCACTTACATTGCATTCACGCCTGAGCACGCTCATCGATGAGGCACTGTTCAGCAAGTGCTTTCGCTCAGCACAGTGGAGATTTCTTTAGTTATATTGTTTTAGTCGTTTGGGATGCTGTGACACGCAGTCAAATATTTCACTGAACAGATCAGCCACTTTTGACGCTCATAAACAATCATAAAGTCCTCGTGCTGCAGAAATTAGGAGGTTTGCTGAAGACGCAGCTGTCGTGCAGCAAGGGGTTTGCGTATTTAATTATCTACGACAGTTTGCGTTCATTGAACAGTAAGAATGATTAATAAACACATGAAAGAGTCCCTTAAAAGTCACATCTCCTCTTCAGTTTCTGAGCCCAAGTGAACGCGCTTTGGCACACCTCTTCCAACCGGGCCAGGGCCGGCCAACTAAACCATGCCTGAGCCTGATTCAGAGCACTCACACTTCTGGGCCTGGGCACGGTTTGGATAGCATAGTGTGAGTATGCCATAAGTCATTTTAGAATAAGGCTGTAACAAAAAAATGTGGAAAAAGTGAAGCGATATGAATACTTTCCGGATGCACTGTGTAGTGTCCCCTTCACTATACTGGGGCATCAGGACTCACACAGACTGCAGGTTGATCGCCCCTGCTGGCCTCACTAATACCACTGCCAACGGCAACCTAGTTTTCCCATGTGGCCTCCCATTCAGATACTGACCAGGCAACGACTTTAGATTGGCATTGTTTCAACAGTGATGTAAAAAGCTGCCTTTAGACTCTAATAGAACAACATCAGGTTTGCCATTTGTCCATCTAAATAAATAGGTAAAACATTATGTATCTGACCTGTATAAAAATGACTATGTTTATTCCATATGGCACATGAAAAACAGAAATGTTGTATTTTGGTCTTATTTTACAAATGAATGAAAACATGTTTTTGTTGTGATAAGACATATCTATATTATTATAATATCATTTCACATTAACCATTTTTAATTCGTAATGATATAATTCGTAATAATTCTTGATTTTTTGAGTCAGTGGGACATTTTTCTGTATGTAGCTTTTATCCCCCTACAAAATGGCTTTTGGAAAACAACTTTTACGCCTAGAAAGTGTGCAACAATATGACAGGGATTAGGGTCTATGGCCCTGTGACAGAATAAAAGGATTAAAGTAGGAGTCAGGTAACCTCATGGCCCTCAGACCACCAGTAGGCCATCTTGTTCAGCTTTAGGAGAACTTTGACTTGTCCTAGCAGATTTACATTCTGTACTGCACTGTAGTCAAGTATCAGATTATACTTTTATTAGAATATCAAATATTTTAGTATGAATCTACATGCACCAATTTTATATGTACCTCCCAAATGCAATGTTGTTTAACCACTGCAGATGCAAAAAAAATTTTAAATCTCAAACTGATTGTTTGGTCTATGCTGTTGATTAAGTTAAATTATTAACATCCATAGTAGGAAAAACTATGGAAGTCAATGGCTACCTGTTTCCAACGTTCATCACATTATCTTCTTTTTCTTTTTTGTAAAACATAAAAGAAAATCATAAACGTTTGGAACCACTTAAGGGGAAGTATATAGTGAGGAATTTAATATTTTTGGGGGGAACACTTTAAAGTCTCTTTAAATCATGCTTTTTGTTTACAGTGCCAGTGTTGATGCAACTGAAGCTTACAGACTCTTGGTTTAATCTCCATTGCTTAAAAAAGCACCATGGACTCTGCTTCACCTTGACACTCTAAGTATAGGATAGATCTACATCTGTGCACCCAATAATCACACAAGACGCTCTAAATTCAGCACGTCTCACACTCTTACCCAGAAAATTAAGGTGTTCGAAGTGACAAACAATTAGCCACAACAGAATGAGCCATCTTTAACAAACACACAAGTAAAACAAAATGGCATGCATTACAGTCTTTTTTTTTACTTAAAAACTAATAGGAAAACAATAAAATATTAAACATGAGAATGTTTGAGGATGAAACTGACCTTTTCTTTGTCACTAGCCTCTCTGGCAACTGTAGAACCCTACACACAGCATAAAAATTTAAATATTTCAAAACAAACCACAATCAGTCATCAAGAGTGACTTTGCCAGCCAGTTTTTCCACAATCCTTACCTTCAGGTCATATTTCTTATACACAGACAACCGGTGGCTAAACACGTTTCGTGTGACAATCATATAAGTCTCGTCTCCATCTACAGTGAGGCGGTACATGCCTAGAAACTGTGGCAACAGTGTGGATCCATGACATTCCACAATATACTGCAATAAAGAAACATAATATAATTATGTGGCTAATGAGAGAAGGTAAATGTAAGGTAAAACAGCAATTACATGTATATGCCATTGAAAAGGGAATATATGATCCTGTGTGTTTATACCTGGTGGTACTTCTTGAGGATGTTGTGCATCTCCGCCACGTCCTCACTGCTAATGGTCTTGATAACGTACCTCTTGTCGTAAGAGGTGTGAAAGCGTGCACCACTTCGGCCCTGAGCTTCACTGACGAGTGGTGCACTGCGGGTCAGAGAGTTCTAGGAAAAAGCAAGACACATAATGACACAGTAAATACACAAATGATTTCACACCAAGTGAAAGCCCTGATATACTTGCAGCACAGATTTCTTTTTTACATTCTTCATTTAGGGGTAAAAATAGCATTATAGTATTAGCAAACTTCCTGACACCTCTTAACATATAAATGTGCTAATCATTTTCTTTTCAGATGTTTGTCTTCCCCAATGTTAATAAGCTAATTGATTAAAGAGCCCCTATTATGGCTTTTTGAAAATGGCCTTCTATGCAGTGTGTAACACAGCTCTAAGTGAATGAAAACATATAGAAGTTTAAATCTGAAAGTGAACCATGATTAAAACTATTGATTCTTTAATGAAATAGTCGACTCAAGTTGACTACATAAACCAAGTTGGGTTCGGATCTTTTGCCTGAATGTGTCAACGTTGACAGTACATCACCAAATATCTATTGTCACAGTATAGCCAACCTAGTGCTGTTTGTTCCTGTCATTTTTCAGATTTTTGATATAATAACCTACGCTGCAGCGTGGGATTCGCCAGCCATTTGCATGGAACTGTATGGGACTTTGTCAGTAACTATTACAGTTTATATGAACCAGTTTCTACTTCCTACTGATCATAACATGTAAGTGTAATTAAAACTGTTGCCTCATTTTGTGTAGTTTACAAAATATGTGTTAAATTGTTTGTTGTAGTCACTTATCTATTACAGATCAGTGCTTGTACTGTATCTCTCAGGTTAAATCTGTATGGGGTTATTCACATATTGTGTCCAAAACCATGTGAAATCATGACACGTGCTTTTTCCTTTACATATTTAAATGCATTTCTGAACTCGCAATCCTCTGTCGTTTGTTATTGCTATGGCCACCATCAATTGTTCATACACACGCAGTCGGCGCAGTCAAAAATAGTTCCACTTTTGCCACTGGGTTGATTAATACTGAATGTGTGTCGTTCTTATTACTTTGGGTTAGGTTTAATAGTGGAGTACATGCTGGTGTTTAACTGCATTGCTTTATTGCATTCCTGCATTGGGCTCTCACATACTCTGTGCTAGTTCATTACCATGGTTGGTGTTTCTCTCTGTCTCGTGCTGAACCCAGTCAACCAATCACAACAGAATGGGTCATCGGACCAATCAGTGCAGATTAGCCTAAAGCAAAGTTTTTTTTTGACCTTGCATGCATATCAGCCTGTTATTGGGAACCCCCAAAACCAAAATATGACCTTTTACACTTTTATTACTTTTACTTAATGTCATTATCTAGATAGCAATATAATGTTATCAGTTGGGCTTAACAAATGTGGAAAAGAATAAATTAAAAAAGTAACATATAATCTAAAGTAAATTACATCATACATTACTGTTAAAATGTTTGCTTGATTAACGCGTTTTGTGCTTACCAAAGCTGCATCTGACCAAAAATAATAACGTGAAACATTATTACAATTTAAAAGAATAGCGTGTATGCACAAGGACTTTTAATTTTTCAGTAACCTGGGTTAAGCGCTTTGGGTGAACCGTATGCAGTTACAAATTGGCGCGTTTAAGGTCTGTTTTCTTTAAAAATCAACAATCTCCACTGCCTGATAGATATACGATATAAAGTGGGTCTTAGATTGTACAAGAAGCAGTGCATTAAATTCAATTTTCCTGTGCCATGTCTTTAAAATATGAACATTTATTTTACTCCAGTATTTTCAATGGAGTTTCTGCTCTAACTTGCTGATCCTGACATGTGGGTGAGTAAAAACTGCTTTTCATCTCGCTTTAAGCTTGAACAACTAAATGAATGCTGAAGTCTATTTAACTGATTGAATTTTAATTACATTACATCATCGATGCTGTAAAAGGAACCCTATAAAATAAAAAAAGTCATATCAACTGTTCACTGTAAGTTTATCGGCATGGGAAGAAACACTAGTTGTGCATATACCCTATTGTTTCCATTGCAATACATTTAGAAGGTTATTTATTCATGTGCCCCATCTTGAGAGTCTGCACCACATGATTCTCCAGAATCATTATATTACACTGATTTGCAATTAAACACCTTTTAACCCATTTTTCACACATGTGAGTGGGCTTGCCAAACCACCTGTAGGAGAGATACTCTTTGCTCTTTGTGTGCATGTGTGTATGTGTTCTGCTCCTTAGTACTTTAGTGGAAACCCTAAGAGAGTATGTTCAACATTCTTTAAGATCTTACAGTTATTCAAACTGACATTTTTCTGTAACAATGTAAAGCTCTTTATTGGATTCTACACTTGCTGAATAAAAGTCTTTTTTAATCAAAATTGATGCTGCATGTTAGTTTTGGTTTCTGTTGACTTGTATCATAGCTCAGCTGTCAAGTTTAAGGCTCTGAAGTTCAACATCTGAAAGAGGTTCTCAAATCTCATGACTAAACTGGCTCTTGTGGAAAAAGGGGATGTGAGTTTATGATAACAACATTTTGTGCACAGAACATTTACAGAAATTACTGTCCACAAATACATTTAGATTAGATTAGATTCAACTTTATTGTCATCACA
>CAIGQZ010001197.1:5065768-5102560 GCA_903798205.1 Danio tinwini
GAGAGACGCCGAGCCTCGCGATGTGTACGCGCCGCCATCTTGGTCTTTATCCTCTTTACATGGTCACTTTGACTGTTTTTAGTCTCTACGACTGAAGTGCTCTGTCCTTGTGTATGTCCCAGTTTCAGGGGGGGAAAAAAGGCTCATGGTGGACACATGATGCACTTAAAAGTACTGGAAGGTCTGCTTGGTGTGGCTGAGTGACGGACACAGCTGTTCAGTGCAGCTCTATATCCATTGCCAATGTTTGCTAGCTCAATCATTTATGCAATCTACACATATCCCCATTACCTCCCTCTGAGTATACAATAAAAAAATTATTTCAATTAAAGTTTATTTGTATATCGCTTTGAATGTTTATTTCCCAATCAGTTTTGTTTTTACTATGCCATGTAATGCCCACATAGCAGTAATGCACAGTTCTGTGAAGATACAATCACACTGACGCATTCAAGCATTCATATTTTCTGTGATCATGATTACAATGTATCACCGTGTCTCTCTTCCTCTAGTCTTTGTGCTTGGATTTCCTCATTGACACATATACCATATTCATCAAGTACACTTATTAAACGCAACACAGAAAGCAGGATATGAGATTCCGCTAGGCTTCCCGAGCTGAGTCATGCGGGTTAAGGCCTGTAGCAGTTCAGCTGATGGCTCGTTCCGCAGGGAAGACTATGCAAAGATGGGCTGAAAATAGTGATGATGAGGCAGGCGACTGTCAGAGGACACAGGCCGAACTGAGAAACTACACCGTTAGGAAGTCATGGCAGGATTACTCTAGATCTGTTACAAAACAGTTTTGTTATCATGCAGGCAGTCTCGCATAGCCAGACTTCTGTCTTGCGGCATAATGTCTGGTCCAGAGTGCCGCCCACTTATGACCAACATGAAACGCTGACCTACACTAGCCTCATTTTATAGGGCTGAGGTTTTCCAAGGCACTTCATTGTCCAAAATAATGTTCAAAGGCCACGCGTCACACAACTTTGCCAGTGCTAGAAAATGCACTTTTAAAATTATGCCAATATATAGAGGTGTCAACCTACACTGGTCTCACGGTTCGGTTACGATTATCATGCCATCGATTCAGTTCAATTCGATTTCTCGGTGCATCACGGTGCATTGACAATGCTTTCCATACACAGTTCTATATTTTCTTCACAACACAACAATTCTTGTATTAAAATGTATAAATATATTTCTATACTATCTGTAATAAAATTTTGTCATTTACAAACAGTAAGATATATAAACTGTACCTTTAAAAAAACACGAGCATTTATAGCAAAAAAACAAATATAAATATCCCGCTCGCTCTCTGAGCCTTGTCTTGGTCACGCGCTCAACAGAAAGAGCTGCGATTGGTGCTGGCGATCTTCACATATGAGTGACACTGATAAACTGCAGTGGCGATCACAGCTGATCTATAATAGACACGGTGGAGAAGACTCTGCAGACACGCGCCCGTTTCTGTATCCAGAAGTATCGCTGTAACAGCCGAGAGGAGAGGAAAAGTCACGCCCAGCAGGTCAAATGGGCCACAGTGAGAGAGAGAGAGAGAGAAATGGAGTTTACTTTCATTCTCTCAATCGCAGTGAAATAGTGGCTTCTGCTGTTAGTGTCAGTGAAAGACTGTCTAGCACACACACACACACGCAGTGAAATTGTGCAGAGTTTCTGTGTTTTTAAGTAGTTGGAGCGTTTTAAATACATGCTTGCCTCCCTCGCCATACTAAGCTACCGCAACATAGCGCATATGAGATAAATGACGTCAGTACATAATAACCGGTTATGATTATTACTGAATTGATACCGAATTGTCCGCGTCTGATTCGCGGTGCTCCGAAGAAACAATTAATTTTGACACCCCTACCAATATATGGAGGTTTTTCAAGCAACTTACACCTAGTAATATCTTGATTTGTTGCTGTTTTTGTTTGTTTTAGTGTTCATTCTTTTTTTAAAATGACTTTTAAAAGTCATCTTAAGGTCATCTTTGGGGTTTTGCTGAGGCCTTGAAGTGGCTCCTTGGTTGAAAATTGATTTAAAGGTGCAGTATGTAAGTTTGACATCCAGTGGTTGAACTAGGTATTGCACTCCTGGTTTAAAACACATTTTCACTCGGTTCCTCTTCTGATGACTCCACACAAGTGCAGGGTGCCAGATTCAAGACATTAACAGGAATGTGCCTGACAATCAAGCCTAAAGACTGGTTTAAACAGTGTTCTAAATAAAAGCAACAGCACGCGATAGAAGGAATATTTTCCACATCAAAAGGAGTTTTAGTTCTAACCAATACCTGAAGTGAATCTTTTAGAAATAGCTTCTATTTTGTGCAGCTGAATAACAAAAAACTGACTATGATCGTCTGAGGTACACCTCATGTGCTTTAATCAGTGTTAAATGCTAATAATGTGAGTTTGAATGCCATTTTACACTACATTTATTGCCATATACTGAAAATAGCAGCAGATAGTTTACCTCAGATCTTGAAAATAAAATGTTTGAAATTTTAGAACTGTGACTCAGTGGAAGTCAACAAATATCAGTGATTCAGCGTACATTTAATATTATTTAATATGTATTAATTAGAATATAACCCTTACCATTTTGTTTAGTGCAGTGAGTGCACATATATTCTGTGCATCTGAATGGCTGTATTTAAATTTCTGTCGTGTTTCGTCTGGTGCAATCAGCCAAATTGCTTATCACTGCAAATCTCATCATGTAGCGTGTTGTTAGGACACAGGGTTAAATGTAACTTGCTCACCTAATGTTTAAGTTTGTAATATTTATATTATTTGCTAATTAATAACCACCTGATGTGGAATGCTGTTTACGGACATGTACTTTAAGAGCCTTCCTGACTGAATGAATAAAATGCAGTTTTCCACCAAGGCAACCCAGGTTAGTGAAATATAATTGGCTAAACTGGCATTGGACAACTAAAACAAAGACATGTTCTGGCATGGAAAGCACATATTCAAAGCAAAAAAACGACTTTAGCATTGTATTTTAGATTAACAAGTAAATTCACTTAGCATGTTTCTTAAATATCTGCAAACATATTATGTTTTTTTTTAGAGTGAAAAACTTACATACAGCACCATTAAGGTATTATTCCAAGTAAAACAGCTTCTTGAACAAGAAAAAATGCAGGGTTGGATTTGATTTTGATGGTTGTGGTTTGCTATTGGTCAATTCCTTGACAGGCTGTTACACCATCATGCTTAAAAACATTTCAATGATGCCATTACTTTATGTTGCATTTTATGAAGTTTTCACCACCTCTTCCACTGTTTTGTCCTTGTTTCTATACTGATATATAGGCTGATAAATGCAAAACGTGATATACACGTTTTTGAGCCTGATTTACCTAAACAAAACTAGACAAAAACAAGAAAACTGCAAAGAAACATCTAGATATGTATTTTCCCAAAATCATTTACAAACTGCAATTCTGAAAAGAAAATCCATTTGGAAATTCACATCTGTGATGTGAAGTCTCTAATCACCAATATAACCATTCCTATATTCACCATTATTGCCTTTCTTGGATATCTTTTGTTTTTAAATAAAAAACGTGTCCGTTTGTAGACCTTTTGTTCTTGATTTTGCATACATGCAGTGACAGCATAAAAATGATATGCAGTTCTACACACTTTTAAATGAGCTTGTCTTAGTGAAATAAAGGTTTCATTCTTCTCTGATGTACAACACAGGAAGCCTAGACAACGGCAAACCACAAGTAAACAGCTCTCACTGAATATCTTTACACCTTGCGTATTGTTCAAATTGACTTCACTTTCGTTATGTTACTGGCTGTTTTTGACTGCCCTATTGACTTCTATTATAGCAACATTTTTTGCTTGCAAAGTCTCTCTCACACACACTATCCTCCATATACTGTAAAAGCCAGAAACTAAGCTTTTTTGCACTATATCTGATAACCAACAGTAAAAATGACACATTTGACCTCTTCCCAACAGAGAAAACCACCAGCAATAAAGAATGCATGATTATATGGTTTCATGGCTTTGCAATCAAAAAATGTTTTATAATGAAAGTCGATGGGGCAAAAACAGCCAGTAACATAACGAAAGGGTAGTCCATTTTTTCCAGAGTGTATTGTTGAATTTTTGAAAAAATTCCATAGCATTTTCCCAAAATATGTGTCAAAATAAGATGTCACAAAAAATAATTTCATTTGCTGAAACAGAGAGAAAGTTGTGGCCAAAATGGATGAAAACATCCCCAACAACACACAAGGGTTAATCAAGAGCGTAAAATAAGCAATGGATTCTGGGAAACTGATGTTTTTTTTGTGTATGTGTCAGCGTTACAGTCAGAATGATGCCTCTTAAACCCACATAAGCAAACAAAAAGCTCTAACCAAGACCCTGAGTTACTGATTACAGCGAAGAGCAAAGGCTCATCTTGCTCATTAGCCCAAATTAGAAATGTTGAGGAAAGGCTTTCCACCTAATGTACACTGATTGCGACTATTCTTGCTTAAAAAGGTATTTTTGTCTATGAAAGGGATATACGGAAAGGAATATGAGGCCAATTAGGAACGTTTGTACGTGGGAGGCTGAAAGACAGCTCTGACATCACTGTGTTATTATAGGGAATAATGGTCTTCATTACGACAGCAAATTGAGTGGTAAATGACTAAATTACCTCTTGGTAATCATGGGCTTTTCTTACAGAGACTTGAATCTGTTTTGCATTGTTTAGTGGTAAGTACACTGGTGTCTTGTGTTGTTTAACTGAAGTTTTACACTGAGGGTTTAAGATGCACTGAATGTGACACCTTGGATCTCTTATCCACAGAGCCTACCTGGAAGTCCTGATCATCAATGACGAACCTCTCTCTCAAATTACGGAAAACAAGAGGACAATACTCCTTGAACTTAAAATGGCTTGGCATATTCTCTCTGAAAACAAAAGTAGAAAATCATTAAAATAAATAAATTAATTCGAATTGGAATCAACATGATTAACTTTTTTGCATATATTTATTTGATTATTTCTGATATAAATATATATAGCCAATTCAGCATAAAGATTTGTTTAATAAAAGTCACTCATTTGAAAAGGTTCACAAGACAAAAAGGTTCAAATTTGAATCAAAACAGTGTCAAAAGTCTCAGAGGAACTTACTTGTTGAATAGGTGATTGTCCACCTTAATCTTCGAGTAGGCTTTGAAGTCATCAGGCATAAGCATGATGGGGATCTGAACATGGCTCAACTCGTTTATCTGGAGAAAATGAGGAGAGAGAAATGAGATTCAGTTAATGATTCCTTGTTCAGCGTTGGGGTCTTCAAAAAAGTGTCAAACTGAATATGGTAAAAGAAATCTGTGACCAATACCAAAAGAGAGTAGGGTAGCTTTTATAAGCATACATATAATACACTTTAATAATATAGAATAATTAATCATATTGAAATGTAACAATGAAATTTAAATACTTCAGAGAATATACTCATAATTAAAGTGAGGCTGGGTGTGTTTTGTAGTATAAACAAATAAATATATAGATGTAACAATAAAGTAAAATAAAAAAAATAATAATAAAACGGACATCAGGGCTCCAGACTGAGACCAAACACTTACATTTTTTAGAGGTTACACTGTTTCGACTGCTAAATGAACATATTTAAAAAAATAATGCGCAGACGATTATGTTAAAGGCTTGTCCAATTACTCTCCGCTTTTGCTTCCCCTTCCCCCATTCTATAATTCTCTCAAGTAAACACACTCACTCAAACCATGCTAAAATACTTGTCTGCAACAATTACATGTACAATTATTTTGTCATTCCGATTAAAAGTTTCAGTGGACTGTGTAAACATTCTAATGTGGTGTTTACACGTGTTGGTCCTTTTTAGTTATCATGCTGTCCAGTTTGCTGCCTTTTATTCCAGTCAGCATTAGTTCCATTTTTTCTTATGCAGTGGCTATGTAAAGTTTGCTTATAATCAAACAACAGCATGAATTTAAAAAAGCTATATTAAATTGATTCATTCTTGCACTCAGTTTCATAAGCTATGTTTCCAGCCACAGATGTGAATTAAATTTATGCGCAACACAGGAATATCGCATAAAAGACGAGCATTTCCATCCAACGAGGTAAAGCGAACAAAATCGTGACTTCTTGACTAATACTAAAATGCTGTTTTAAAATGACCAAAACATAACTTCAGATGTTTTACAATGTGGTCAGCCTGCTGGTTTGTCCATTCACACACATTTTTATCATTACATGACTTTTTTAATGTGCATACTGGAATTCGATCTGTAAAAGTGTTTATAGCAGTTTATAGAAGTTATGTAGTTAAGCATGTAGTTAAGCGAATAAAAAGTTTGTCCTACTCAGTTATGTGCATACATTTTTTGCTGCACATTTTCAAAACAAATGCGCATCTCCATCAATAGTATTTTTTGAGCATATCTAAAATGTGCATAAAAATAGGTGGATGGAAACATAGCTGTAGTTGAACAGACGTCCTACACTGATTCTACATGCTGAATTGGGCAAACTCCTTATGATGTGAGCCCATTGAGAAGCGATGTGTGGAACACACAGAATAAACTCAACTAGACACTCACTGAAAGCTTTAAGTTGCTCAATGGCCGAACATTGGCCTGGTGTGTCCAGGCCTCAAGTCTTCTGAAGAGACATGATCATTTAATTATATTTGATTTAGGCCCAATCCCAATTCTACCCCTACCCCCAATTTTGCAAGTTCACGTGAAAGAGTGTTCCAATTCTCTTAAGCTTGAAGGCTAGATAGCCCTTGAAACTGAGATTTTTTAAGAACACACTTGAAACTAAGGGGTAAAAAAATATCCCAGAATACACAATCTACAATGGAGAGGCACAAATTTGTATTTTTGTCATTATTATGAATTTTTACAATAAACAAACATATGTTTTAATAAATTCATTACAGCGTTTGTGTTTTACCGTCATTTACTGGCTTTAAAAAAATGCTAAAATAAAACCCGCTAAATTTCCTGTATAGCAGTCCCACAACATACTTTCACATCTGACACTAGAATAGCCTGTCAACAATGTCAAGTGGCTGGGAATGAGCTTTTTACAGTGTCTGGTATAATGTTAATGTTGTTTTCGTGTGTTTACATAGTTGAATATGACCAAGGTGTAAATACACAGTACAATTATGAGCTTATTGCCACATTATATTATTATGATAACATGATATATGCCTTTAGTGATTTCCTGAAGATAAATACCAAAAAATAACGCAACAGCAGTCGCAATCATCGATCTCATATGAAGCAAGAGATTGCGATGACATGATGACGTGTGCAGGTGCTGTCCCATTTCCAGGGGTGATATTTGAAGCCCTTCCCCTTCACATTCTGTTTCAAGGGTCATGGGGAAGGGGTACAAAAATACAATTGGGATTGGGCCTTAGCCTTTTATTAAGAAATAAAAGGTTGATCATCAATCTACAGCATTTTAATTTGGTAATGAGAGATTAAGCATTGCTGACTAATGCTTTGAACATGGATGCTTTTTCTCATGTGTAAAGTAGGAATGCGTGAGCTTCCATTTATGCATGTTCACTGGTCAATGTTTTTGTGAAATAAAAAGCTAAATGAAACTGGTTTATTGTATGAAGTGATCGTGTCTCTTTAGAAGCCTCGGATTTATTAATGTGCCTTATTTATATTGTCTTGAACATTTTGATACATCAGAGTTCTGGGGCAATAGATTTCTCAGATTTGTTTAAAAATATCTTCTTTAACGAAGATGAACGAAAGTCTTTTGGGTTTGTAATGACAAGAGGGTGAAAAAAACGATGCCGCAAATTTCATTTCAGACTAAACCACCCCATTAATATAATTAGTCATGTGACAGCAAACCAATCAATGCAGACAAACAGCAGGTCCTGAGATGTGCTGGTACAGTGTGAGTGATGTGTTGTGCTCATCAGAGGGCGATATCTCTGTGACACAATGCACTGCTTTACACTGCTCAAGATCTGAAACAATGTGCTACATTTAGTCATCGGTTCCTGCTTTGCACAATTTGCTCTTGTGAAAACAACACTAAAATGATCTCGTAATGAAACCGTAATAACGGAAATTACTGCTGTTCTGTGAAAAGTAGGAATTTAAAACTGCTGTGCACAGTGCTCATTTCAACAAAGACAGCAGGTGACTCATAGGTTCTTTCCTTCTATTAAAAAATAAATCAATAAATAACAACAGCCCTAAGAAAACTCTAGAGGACTGTAAAAGGCTTTAATTACTGTGATGTATTTGTTTGTTTGAGGATGTGCATGCACCGGGATAATTATAAGTAATCAAATAGGCATGAAGCACCATGGGAGATTGACGATTTTTTGTTTGACACTTTCTGCAGTGACAGACAATCAGCAAAGCAGTTAATAATAAATACATAACATGGCTCTATGAAAAGTAAAGGGTACAGCAATAAAACAATTATGAGCTTTAATGGTTTTTGGCTAATGTTAAAAACTGAGGCTAGTCTGCTAAATTCATGTAAAATATAATTGAAATCAACTGCTGCCTGCAAGTGATAATATTCTCTCAAGGTTTTTTTCCTTCACGTTCGTCACTTGGTGAAGTTTGTTCCTTGCCACTGTCGCCACTGGCTTGCTTGGTTTGAGACTTGTGGAGCTGCACATTGATGGATTTGCTCTTCAGTGTTTGGACTTTCAGCAGCCAAATTAAACCACACTGAACTGAACTAAACTGAACTTACACTGTGAAAACTGGACTGACAGTTTCAATCTACTAGAAGTTCTATGTTAAGCTGCTTTGACACAATCTACATTGTAAAAGTGCTATAGAAATAAAGATAAATATTGAATTGAAATAATTGTTTGTTATTAATAATTTTATGCCATGTCAGCAGCAGTTTCTATATTCATGGGAAGGACAAAATTCATGATTCAAACAGTATCATTTCAATAACATATTATGAAAATTTAACCTGATGGAGATTGAGAGGCACTGCAAAGAAGAATAGGGAAAATTTTCCCCAAAAGGTGCACCAAAGTTGTAGCATTTTACTTAAAACAATTTGAGGATGTAATTGGTCCCAAAGGTGCTTCAACCAAATATTGAGCAAAGCCTGTGAATACTTTAGTTTTTTTTTTTTTCAATTCATAATAAATATGCGAAGATTAAAAAAAACTTCTTTCTGGTAAACTTTTTTATGATGAGGTGTTGATTATAATTTTTTTTAGCAAAATACTGAATTTAATCCATTTCCAAATGTGGAAATTTTACAGATACTCTATGTGCAATTGCATAAAAACAAGGGATGCTCCAATCAGGATTTTTGCAGCCGAGAACTAATTTCTTGTGATGTAATCGGCCGATACAAAGCTTTAAGCTTAATGCATAAAGCAAATTTTCCCTTAAAGTATGATACTTAAGTGGAGATCTCTCCTTACCTAAGAGAATAAATTAAAGATGTTGCATGTAATTCCTTAAACATGTCCCTTATAACCATTTAGTGTGAATATATCATGGTCAGAAGCAGCTTTACATAAAATAATAGATAAAACAGAAAAAAAAATAAAATGTAGGACAAAATCACTAACAAAGCAATTTGGAAACATTGCAAATGATGGAAGAAGAATTTAACATTTCTCAATGAAGTTTGGAGCACATATTTGATGCATAAGTTATAATGCGCACCTATAAATCCATTACTATTTTACTAAAAGGAAGTAGGTCCATAAACTACTGTTTATTACAATATGTATATTATAATAAGTTATATTATTAAATACAAGTAAAAAAAAAAAAAATATATATATATATATATATTTTTTTTTTATTTCTGTAATATTTTCAGCCAGGTTTTAATGAACTTGCAATAATGTTGAAAACACAGAACATTGAGTTCTGATAAGTAAAACACTTATATGCCCTCTGCTTTTAAACCAATCATAAACTTTTCATAAACAAACAATTGTGATCGGTTCATGAGATCAGCCAGATTATAGAGTACCGATTGAGTCATGAAATGTGATTATTGGCCGATACCGATCTCTTGCTGATGGATCGAATTTTAATAATATTCAAGAAAAAAACTTTTCAAAAATCTCCATTAATATATTTTTGGAATTTCAAAAATGGTCTACTTATTAATTAAGTTTATTTAGTTTTTTTCAATGGGAAGTTATAGGCTGTTGAGAGAAGTGTTTATTTGGGGTAGTGTTAACAACATGGAAGGATAACTATAAAATGAATGTTGTAATTGATATTCCATGTAGAAAACCTAATAAAAGAAATCTGAAAAAAAATGGTATCATGTAAATATGAAAATTCTATTAAAAGTGTTTTACCATTTAACAGATACAAAATTGCACTTATAGAACCAATAATATAATGTGCATCACTGTAAACATTTTATGCAATGTAAAGCAATTACATAAAAAAATAAACATACAACAAAAATACAACCAAACAGCTATAACGTATAACGTAATTGACCTTTACAAAAAAAAAAAAAAGACATGCATTTAGCAACTCGCATAAATCTAATCAGAACTATAGCATTCAATTAAGGTGTGCACTGCAGATATTTGCTCAGAAATGCATACTACTAACAACCAAAGGTCAAAGTTACATTACAGGGCTGCCTGCCTGCCAGTCAAACCCTTTAACTGAGTTTTTCTCATGGGCAAGTTAGAGGCAGGTTGTCTTCCAAGACTTGGAGGAGAAATTGCATCAACCCACTGTGATGTGACCTCTCAGATAATGGAGAGCATTGAGGTCCCTCGAGACTTTGCTATTGGCTGGTCAAATGCCAGGCTTCTGGATTTTGAAGGATGTCTCTGAGCTCTGCACTGTGGGTGAGCAGTGCTACCTATAGGAGGCAGATTATCTTTTTTCTTGTCTCTTTCCAAATGTGATTATTATACCTCATTTGTTCTGCGTGTCAATTTTGCAAACCATCAGACATCCAAGAGTCAGTTATTCAGCTTTCCTTCTGGATTTTTAGCTTAGTAGAAAAATAAACACGTATCTATCAGTGATGTAGCTATTTCCACTACTATTGTAAAAATAAAACCCACTGACATGAAATTCTAAATGTTAATGCTTAGGCTGAATGTAGCCTATGTTATGATTGTTAATTAGAAAGAGAAGAAATAAAAACACTAAGATTTTTTATATCATGTTTTACAGAATATGCCATATTAACAATATTAAAAGACTAATTTATTTTACCTTATTTCTTTATTTATACTGTCCTTCAAATCCGTTGGTCAGCAAAATGTTTTTAATCGCTGACAATACAATCCAATTTAGTGATCAGTTTAGTCAGCTCAGTTCATTCGTAAAGCAGTGCGTGCAGGGCGGTGGTTTCATGCAGATTTTTAAAAAGTTGATCATAGACTGTAAAAAGGTTTTGAATAGTGCTAATTTCCAATGCAACAAATCTGGTAATATAAAATTTGTAGTAGCGGTGCTTAGGCATGGAACGATAATCGTTTTCAAGGTATACTGCGGTTTGGAAAAGTCAAAGTTTTAAAACTGCCAAAACTTTCTTCTATATCATTACTATCATTACTTTTTTTTTTTTTTTTTTTTTTAGGAAAACAGCATCTCCAGCAGAAAAAGATATCCAAAGATGCAGTTTTAAGAAATCTGTGTTTTTGAAACTAATTAATACAGCAGAAGTCAATGAATAATAAGGAATAATGAAATAATTTTCATTATTCAGCCTGACATAATTACAGCTCCAAAATATTTTAAATGTTTCTCGAAATAAAATATATTGTGTTCAAAGGGGAAAAAAAGTTGTAGTTTTTTACCCAGATATTTAAAAAGAACTTATTTTAGAGCAGCGATCACAACACCGTCAAACTGTGATATCATACTGTCAGAATCTTTTACAGGACCATGCCTAATTGTGATTAACATGACGTGTGCAAACAACAAGCCATATGCCAATATCAACAATGCAATATCAAACACCACCCATGAGAAACAGCACAGTTAAATTATCGTCAGTTCAGTTCATTCGTAATGCAGGGCAGTGGCCACATGAACAATTTTAAAAACTTTTCATCATAGACTGTAAAAAGGTTTTGATTAATGTTGATTTGAAATGCAAAAATTTGTTAATATAAAATTTGTAGTAGCAGTGCACCTGAACTTTGCTGGTGCTCCTAAATTTTTGAAGTTAGGAGCACCAGCGCTATCAAAAACAAAAAAAAAAGTTAAATTTGAGCTCTGACAATCCAACACAATCTCCCAGCAATTCGTAATTTTTAATTGGCTTATTCGTACAATCTTATTTGTACAATTTAGTACGATTTACTTATCTCCCAATGACGATTGGTTTTAGGGGTGGGGTTGGGTGCCAAGCCGCCTTTTTAAAGAAATGTACATTTTCATACAACTGAACTCGTCTGCATTCATACAAATTAGCCACTAAACTGACAAAACGTAAAAAATACTTGCGTTTCCTCATGAGATCAACCTGAATGATCACATAATCTTTTCTATATATTAATAAGTACAGCCAGAATAAGTTTTTGCTTAATTTGTTTACATGAATGTTTTTTTCGAAGGCCAGCACAATATTATTTCACCAATATTTAATTTTTTTAAAATGTATCATTTGTTGTGGACACAAAAAAAATGATTGAGTGAGGGTAACTAAGATAATATTTAAAAAAATGTTGGTAAGATTCTAGTTAAGGCTACTAGTAGCCTGTTTTTCATTTAACCAATGCAACATATTGGTGTTTTTTACGCTCTCTTCACAACAGTATTTTGATGGAACTTATAGTTATGTGCTAGAGTCATCTACTGGAAAATGCAATATATCCAACAGTCATTAAATTTATTGCTGGAATTTATTTATTAGGAAGAATATATTGGGTGCACATTTACTACAGGGAATAGGATGCATGCTTGCATGCTGTGCTGCTCACTCTATATTACTCTAATCATAATACATCATGCCTGTAGTTAAAAACACGCACCCTGACACAAGAGAGAAGTGAGCAAAATAATTTTTACAGTTTTTTTGTTTACTTTGTTTTTATTTGTGTGCACAGATTGATCTTGAGCTTTAAATGATTGCATTTGAACCTCTGAAACCACATTGAATGTTTTGACAAAGTTTTTGGTTTCTTTTTTGGACTTAAAAGGGCACCTAGGTTACCCCTTTTTACAGATTTAAAAAAGTCTTTTGTATCTCCAGAATGTGTCTGTAAAGTTTCAGCTCAAAACACCCATCAGATTATTTATTATAGCTTTTAGAAGTTTCTGTTTTATAGCCCTAACCATCAGGTAACGGTTTTTGTGTACTGCGCCTTTAAGGCTAGTCCTCTCCGCCCACCATTCCCACGGCCTGTTAGCGTGCCTTGATCTTTGCCCTTGGCTGCCTCAGACAACAGACAGACGTAAAGGAAGCAGATCTCACTTAACGTTTGTGAGAAAAACTACAGTAAGAACTTTACCAATGAGTATTTGATGCATTTGTTGTGGAGTTGCAACGATGAGTCACACACAATGTCGTTACAAAGTTCACGCACACACACAGGTACAAACACACACACATACACACAGACAGTGCACGCGTTTAGCTTTGCACTCTTTTTGCACGCAAATGTGACAAGATACAGGTTAATATCCACTGCTGTATGGATATCTGTTATGTTAATGTACAAAATAAACCTAATTTAACGTCCACAAACCAGGATTGAAGCGTCTTCTTTTATAATTGTACTGACATGCAGCTGTGCTGATAAAGTAAGCTGAAGTAAATGGCTGTAATTCATGAACATGCACTGTTTTAAAACATTTTAATTTTGTAAAACTCAATCTTGATCACATTTGATGATGATTGATAATCCTAGCAAACTGAACAGACATTTTATTCCCGGTTGCTATGAGCACATCCTGTCTTGTTGATGGGATTATACAGGTTATTACGAAGACATGTTAATACGCAGCTGTCAATCAATTCAGTGGGCGGGGGGACCGCACTCCTACGTCAAGTTGCGGTCGGTCTCAAAACCGCTCCAATTGGTCCACCGTTTTTATGTTGTTAAATTGAAAAAAAAAAGGACTGAGTGTGTTTATATCACCCCAATATGATGGTCTATACACTATACCTACACATATGTCTGTCCAAAAAGCTTGAAAAGTAGATTTTTCACCATAGGTGCCCTTTAAATGTATCTGAACTGGTCTATGGAGGAAGGAGGAGCTCTTGGAAATATCCTTGTTCTAAGGATGCACAAAATTCTCAGGGGATTGATGGGCAAAGTCAATTAAAATATTATTAATATTGACAAAGTTTTTCGCCGTTTCTTTAATTGGTTGAATTAGCCCTGCAGTGTCCCATTACATTCAACCTTCTTAATAACAAAGACAGACTTGTTATAATCCAGGTTTTCCGTTCATTTTTGTCAAAGAGGACATGGGTAGGCTTCTTGCCCGTCCATGGGGAAACCTGTGGGCTGATCTGAGTAGGCTTAGGGTTACTGAAGCTCTTTACGTGAATGCAAATTGCGAAAGGAAGTCAGGCATTTTAAACAAGGTCACTTGAAACCCTTTAAAACACCTCACTCCTGACACAAGCAAGCGTAAAGAGGGTGTAATGCATGCTGTGGTTAATGCTCAGCAAGTTCAGCTCATCTTTCAGACTGTGGTCAGAGATTAGTCTATGTTGAGCACTAGGTATGAAGAGTAAATTATTATCTGCACCTCCAAATTTATTTAGTCATCAGAGAAATGACAACTAAAAAAATTGTCATTAGGATTGTTCAAGGATATGAAATAAAATGGTTTTCCTTGCAAATATTTAACTTGAGGATAGCATAATAAAGTGTCAAATTTGGATAAATCTAAATCCAGGAATCACATCCTGTTTGAATTACAGGCTGAATCAATTGAACTTTCTTCACCAACTCTATCACCCCATCTAAATACAGTGATCCCAATAGATTTATGATTATCTGAGGTTAATTGTATATAATTAGAAAAGCTAACATATTGGTTAAGAAACAAAAGCTAAAAAAACTCAAGAGTTTGACAACCTCTCCTTGTGTATATCGAAAATACACCAGACTGAAATTACTCTGGAGTAAGATGTTACAATGTATTGTAACAATGTATACCTTTATTCCGTTTGTACAATGTAGTGTAACTACAATGTATTACTTCATTTAATTTGTATCTCATATAGATCCTGTGTAAACTCACTTTGCATCGACCCTATTTTACAATGGGTTAGTAAGCTCTTTTCTGCAATTGATTTAGAACTTCCGATTCATTTGTATATGGGGAAGCAAACAGTTGTGTTTATGGTGATGAATAAAAACATAAATAATAAGAAAATACAGGTTTGCAACATAATACATCATAATGAGCATAAGCAGCATAATGAGCTGTTGCCAAAGAATAAAGGACAATAGGGAAATAAATGATGAATGTTTAATATTATTATCATTATATAAAATAATTAACCCTTTTTATAATAATTATAATTTATGTATTATCAGGGCTTAACATTAACTTTTTAGATCACCAACAACTGTGGCTAGTAGATTTCCAACATTACTAGCCACTGGCCATTTTCACTAGCCACACTTTTCTTGTTGGGAAGTTATATTTTATATGCATAAATTTGACTTTGACATGCTAAAATTACTTGACTTAAATATTGTGTTATGTCCACATGCCTTCTCATTAATTTCACTTCTTGTGTGTATTGTGCATTAGCTTGCTCAGTGTGCATGAGCATATGGGTTGTGTCGCAATGCAATTAGTTTTTATTTCACATGACTTTTCAGGGCTCAAAATTAAGGATTTTCCAAATTTATCTCTAACCACACCAAATAAGTATTTCTTAGCCATAATTTTTTAATGTGTCAAAACAAGTAAAATATAGCTGTATAGGTGCACTTTTTAATTTAACAAAACTTTCTTTAAAAAATATTACATTAAAAAAAATAATTATTGTCATGTATCTAAAATATGCACAGTAATCAGTTCTTTCTAAAGGTCTCAGATAACCAGTTAACTACACATAAACAGGGAGTAATCTCCCATTAAAGCAGTGTTATTGTAAAAAATATATAATTAAACCATATTAACAAAAATAACTGTAAGCAAAAGAAAGCAGGTGAAACATACCGTGTTTGATAATGAAAGAATGATCACACACTCACGATTAATATAGGCCTGTTAATAATCTGTTTAAAGAATAATTAAAATGAAAGCAGTGAACGCTGCTGCTTACAAAAGAATGTGTATTTTTGTTTTAATCTTGAGCTCTTGAAAGCAGCAGGACTGTGGGTGCACGATCATCGCTCTTTGTCCAGTCTATTTCAAAGGGAACTGAGCGCACCAGTTGCGTTTCCTTTAGGCATGGTTGCTTTGCGCAAGTAAACGGGAGCGTGCGTGCTTTATAACAGTCGCGCACACAGGTGATGTGATGCACGTGAGTGATCGTCCTCTCGTTTAGTATTTACCTGATATTTACCTGCTTTCTATTGCTCGCGCAAATAGTTATTTTTGTCAGTCGTGCTGCTTCTCAATTCTAAGATCACATTTGCACGACTATTGGGCCATGCTTATTGTCGAACCTTGCTTTTAAGAAAACTATCATTTAAAAATGATTTCCAACCAGCCAAAGTGGCTAGTGCAAGTGTCTGTCTGTCTGTCCCACCAGAGCTAAAATCTACCCGCATTTGGTGGGTGTTAATGTAAAGCCCTGTGTATTATTAATATTATTATTATTATTATTTATCAGTGATGTGTAGTCATTTCCACTAGAATGAATAACAATTGTATGTAAAACTATGAATGCAAAGCCGATGGCCAATAAACTTCACAATGCTGAGCCAGCATCGCGATCCATCGCCCCGCTCCACATTTATATTGATATATAACTTATTATTTGCATGTCATATTAATAGCAATAACGGTCTTTTCATGAGCTGTGTTAAATTTTACATACAGCTGCCGCTTGCACGGCTGACAGCATCGTGAGGATTAAATGAAGGATTATACAGTACCTCTCGCTCTTAAAATGTGTAGAATTAGTGGCAAACGCTGTTACCTGCAAACCCCGTCCCACAGACTTTACAGTGAATGGCTTTAGCTATTTTCATAGCGGACTTGAAGCCACTGGAAGTCTTTTATCCACTCTTGGAAAAGTGTAAATGGTGGATTAACATTCAGCACATGATCACTAATAAGATGTGCCCTTATTAGTGACTTTAGGTGATTTCTAAAACAAAATCTTTTTATTCTCTCATCTTCAGCACTTCACATTTTTGCGGTTGTAGGTCCTGTCATCTGAAGACAGAAGGCATTGCTGAGTGATTGACAGCTGATAATAACCAATCCATTCGCGTTCAGTTCTAGAGCAGTGGGCCAATAAGAAGAGCACAAAGTCAGGGCAGGCATTGCAGGATTTTTTTACTTCAGCAAGTTCACATAACAACTGTTTTAATCTGTTCCTGAGCGCTGCATCTGGCGTCTTTAGGTGCAAAGATACATTCTGCATAAATATCTTCTAAATTCGCACAATCGGTGAGGATTTTGCAGTGACAACAGGTCCCACGGCAACAATTTATGCACTTGCACAAATGCTTCCAAATATATTTTAGGTTGCATAAATTTTCAGGCACATATGCGACGAAAACGGTCGAGCGCTAGCATCTTTACTTGTTGTTATTTTCTCATAATAATAATAAAATAAGGACATTATCATCAATCACAATACAAATTACGGTAAACTCCAAGCGAACTCTCGTCTCCTGTGGGAAAAAGCCATTATAAAGACACCGATCCCTCCACCTATTCATGCCAGAATCCCGCAGGGGAAAAAAGTGATTGACAGGTGGTAATTTGTGTGTTACTTTATTTATTTATGGTTTGGTTATGGGTAAAGCAAAGACCATGTGGGTCAGGTGGTGAAAACGGTAGGCTACAATTAATTAATTCCTTATGGATTAATTGATATTTAACAACAACCACCCCCCCACCCCGCCTACGATGACGATGCCATCGTCCACCGCGATGTTTCACATTAGACATCGTACGATGCCAAATTGGTCAACATCACCCAACCGTAATATACAGATCACTGTATTTACAGTAAACTATCTTTCAGACAACAGTCAGAAATTAGGCTATTTTTAATAGCTATTAGCAATCTTACAACAAAATTAATTAATTAGGACTGCTAATGTCACAAGAGGAAGTCAGAAATATGAACAAAGAAGGCAAATTTCATGTGTTTATTTCAAGTTTATGCCCACTCATCACTAAAACTGAAACTAGTTTTTCTTTGGATTGTGCTGACATAAACTGTTCATCCTTTTTTAAAACAGATGAGCTGTCTTAACCAGAATAAACATAACTGCTCTTTGGGCCTCCGCCAGGCTGTTGTATGCACTATTCATCAAAGTTCAAGCGAGGCACAGGCTGCAGACGACATGCAAGCAGCCACGTACCAGAGAACATGATGCTAAATCACCCACAAACCAAAAAACAAATGCTAACCAAAAGCAGAAGGGACCAAAATCTCCATCTTCACACCCTTCTCTGCTGATGTTTTGCTGTTAGTGGCATGCAGTAGTTTGTTTTCATGTAGGATAGGATTAATGCAGTGTTTATTTGAAATGCAATTAAAGGTAAGCAGTGATGTGAGGGGTTAAGAGGCAATGGGCACTTGCAGAAACATGTGCAAGCAGGATGAGGTATGAACGATGCTTTCATAAAAAATCTTTCTGCTGGCAATGGTGAAGAAATGCCTTCCTGCGACCCCTGTCAGTTACGACAGGGGGTCTTCTCAGTCACTCTCTCGCTAGCTACAGCTTATTTTGGAGACCAAATCTATGCCTTTTAAGTGCTTGGTATATCACGTGGACAAATAGGGAACTATATTTGTTCCTTTTCTGTGAAACATGCCTTATGACAGACACATGCATGTGAATAACAAAGGGCAAATGCAAAAATGACACTGAAAGTGACAAAAATGCCACAGATACTTGTATTTCTTGGGTGGCTCCACAGTGTAATACTTTAGATTTTACCATAAACATTTTAGCCACTTTTAGCATAAATAAAAAAATAATTGTGATATCAAAATTGCTACATTTTTTTAGCAATAGTATATAGAGCAAGATTTATCTAGGACAATAAATCAATGTATGTATTGTATAACATACTTATGTTGCCATATATGAGTTGTGTTGAGATTTAGGAGAACATATAAATCTACCTTACAATCCTTATAAAACTTCTTCCTTTTTTAAATTTAACATACTTAAGTTCAATGATTTGGTTAAATTTAAAACAGCACAATTTATGTTTAAAGCTAAGTTTAAATTACTTCAGAAATGCATACAAAAATATTTTGAAAAAAGACAAAAGGGATATAATCTGAGAGAAGAACAAAATCTTAGGAGGTTAAAAACAAGGACAACTTTTAAAAAATTGTGTATGTCTATATGTGAACAGTCTGGAACAGATTCTTAAACAATGTGAGAATATTAATCAATTTAAATAGTTGTATATATACACAATTGAAGTCAGAATTATTCGCCCCCGTAAATTTTTTTCCTCTAATTTCTGTTTAGAGAGAAGATTTTTTTCAACACATTTCTAAACATAATAGTTTTTATAACTAATTTCTAATAACTGATTTATTTTACTTTTGCTATGATGACAGTACATAACATTTTACTAGATATTTTTCAAAACAATTCTATACAGCTTAAAGTGACATTTAAAGGCTTAACTAGGTTAATTAGGTTAAGGTTAGGGTAATTAAGCAAGTTATTGTATAATGATGGTTTGTTCTGTAGACAATCGGAAAAACAATAAAGAGGCTAATAATTTTGACCTTAAAATGTTTTTTAAAACATATAAAATAAAACTGCTTTTATTTTAGCCGAAATAAAACAAATAAGACTTTCTCCAAAAGAAAAATTATTATAGGAAATACTGAGAAACTTTCCTTGCTCTGTTAAACATCATTTGGGAAACATTTCAAAAAGAAAAAAAAATCAAAGGGGGGCTAATAATTCTGACTTCAACTGTATATTATTCAAAGAATATAATGATTAATATGGAAAAAAAGTTTTAAAAATATATAAAAAATATGTTGATAAATAGAGGTGATTAATAAAAGAACAAAATGAGAAAGCAGGTATGATGAAATTTCAGTTAATGGCTGTTTACAATACTATGTATTTTTTAGGTTTATGTTATAAAATGTAAATGTACAAATGGTGAATAAACCTTATAATATGTCAAAGATGCCAAAAAGATTAACTATGTCTCATGTAAAGCATGTCTTATGAATAAATAAGAGATAAGTAAAAGAACAAATAAGTTGAAATAATAGACGAATGATATGTGTGTTTATGGGGTGGGAAAAATAATAAGCTTGCACTTTGTCCCGCTCTATTTAGACCATGATGAAATGGGTTTTGTTTAAAGAATTGTTACGGAGAATTTCCGTTCGAAATAAATCAAATCAAATAAATACACAGCATTTAGTAGAAAAGGTTACAAACAATGGACATTTAGTTTATTTTTTTGTATATTCATCAAAGTCAAATCAAATAAAAAAAAATCGAATCAATTCTAAGGAAAATAAAAAGTGAGCCAAGTCATTTTAATGGTGCTTCCTATTATTCACTAGTATTAGTATTATTATTTAAAATAGGGCCGGGAGGCATGACAGTATATTTGTTACCATGGAATAAACTGTCTGATTGTTGAGAATTCTTTTAATTCTGTATATATCATGACATGTAAATAAGTGGGAGTGGCTAACTCATGTGCAGTGTGACAAAGCAAGATGCTGCTCATGAGACTGAGTGAAATGCTGACTGCAGTAAGATAAGGTCAGCAGTCTGGTCAAATTTGACATGTGATTTAGATTAAGTGTTTTGAATTACGGACTTCAAACTGTGAATGTGAGTACAGAATATCTTTGTGTACAATATCCCCTAGTAAGTTAAACAGTCCCTTGTATAGTGCTAGCATCTGCTGACTAACAGCCTCACCCAGGTCCTAATGCTGGCTTAGTAAGATGACTGATTAACAAGAGAGTGCTGCAAAACTTAGACTAGGACAATTTAAAATACACAAATAACATGACGTTATGTCATGACATTCTTAATCTTGTTTGATATATTGGTCAGAATATAGAAAAAAAAGGACAGAATTATGAACTATGACACTAATCATTCAGAGCTTAATTCAGTATCTGCTCTTTTAATACATTTTTCTTTACAATACTGCTCTTAAGCAATTTATTTATTCAGAGGCTACTGTGTTTTACTACAATTATCCAAATATTTTTTAGAGATGCATTTGTTGACCGGACAGGGACTGTAGACATCTGATTTTCTCATGATTAGCTAGATCAGGGACCAGCTGGTCTGCAGGCCGATTCAAGCCAGCCCGTCTGTTCTGTTAGCAGCCTTGAAAAGTGTTGTCCATTTCACTTTTATGCATATGCTTAGGATCTTTGAACTTGAAACTATAAGAAAAAAAATTACAATGCTTTAATACAATTTGAGATATGGCTGGGCAATAACATGATATCATATTATATCAGTGTCTAACAAGCCGATACCGATTACGACATTGAATGATCATGGGGTTAATCACCATTGTAAATAAAATAATATTCAGTAATAACTGTAAATAATACTGAAACTGTTCATTCAAGATTGCTCTCTAAAGATCTATATGCACAGCTAGTGTTTTTCAGCCAATGATGAACTTCCGGGGAAAGCTATATGTGACTATTTTCAATTTCATTAGGTTTCTTTTTACAGCATCGATGTAGTAATGTAATTCATTCAATTAAATAGACTTAAGCATCCATTTGGTTGTAAAAGCGTAAAAAGAGACGAAAGACCATTTAAACGCAGGCGCCGTCATTAGCTGAAGGCTAGCGCAGAAATACCATTGAAAATACTGGGGTAAAATTAATTTCAATAATTTAAAGATATGGCACAGAAAAATATCATTTAATGCCAAGCACCTTGTTTAGTCTGATGCCCATTTTATATGGTATCTCAGCCAGGCAGTGAAGATTGATGTTTTTTTTAAAGAATCAGATCTTAAACAATGAGATTTTGAATGGGATGACAATTAACCGTAAGTCCTGGGCCTGGCCGACTTAAATTAAAAGTCTGTGTGCATATACCCCATTGAGTTACTGCATCGTTACACAGAAAGCAGATACATGCGAGTGAACAAGGTTTAAAACTAATGTGTCTTTATCTGGCTAAAAACCAGTTAACTGTTAGAGCTTGCAACCTTGATCCAATAAAACTCTAGTCAGTGAGCCAGTGATGGGGCGTGAGCAGTTTTAGAGACGTTGCAGTGCACAAGATTAGAAACTGAGAGAAACTGGAGTAGACAACATACTCCACTGTCCCAGTTTCCACCTACATGCTAGATCCTTTGAGAATCCAGGGATAGTGGCCTAACATTTTCAACAAAGCCTGGAGCAGCTGCACAGGATCTCCTGGACTAGCTCCCTCATAACTTCAAACAGAAATACCTCACAGCTTCAGACTCGCCATGGCCTGGGGGCACGTTATAGGTGTTTTACAAGCCCGCAGCATAGGTTTTATTTGATCAAGAACTCAGCGTTTATCTCAGTGCACCCATCTCATCGGCTAAGTTTCACACTACCACTTCCTGTTTGTCTCCATGGTAGCGAAGTCAGGTTTTCCGCTACAGAGCTGACAAGTTTGCACTCCATCAGTGCAGGAAGCCTAGTTCAGAGAATGCTCATCCTCCTACCAGATGTTTATAAAGCTCTTTGTTTCTAAGCAGTGCAGTCATATCTAGCTGTCGTAGTGGGGTGTTTGGTATTTCAGCCTCTTGACGTCAACAATGCCTTCATTTATTACGTACGGGCCCATGAGTGTAAGAACAAACGCAGCAATCAAATCTGATGTAGGCTGAGATTGTATTGTGACAAATTAAATAGTAAAGCGTTCAGGCGAGTTGAATCAAATAATGACATAATCATTTTCTTGTTACAAATCTGTATGCAGAGCTCAAAATTGCGACTGTTTTGGTCGCATATGCGCCCAAAATTTTATCTATGCGACCTCAAAATATATTTGGAAGCATTTGTGCAAGTGCATAAAATTGATGTTGTGCGAGTTTTCACAGCAAAATGTTTACCCCATGCGCAAATTTAGGAGGCATTCATGCATTAGGCATCTTTGCACCTAAAAACACCAAACACAGTACTCAGGAATGGTTTAAAACAGTTGACATGTCAACTTGCTGCAGTAACAAAGCCCGCAATGCTTGCCCCGCCTTCAAGCTCTTCCTATTGGCCCACTGCGCTAGAACACAACGCGAATGGATTGGTTAATATCAGCTGTCAATCACTCAGTTCCAATGACAGGGAGCTACAGTCGCGAAAACGTAAAGGTCTGGATACGAGAGAATGGAAACAACACTGCACAAATAATAGCACATCTGATTAGTGATCATGTGCTGAATGTCAATGCAGCATTTACACTTTTCGAAGAGTGCATAAAAGACTTCCAGTGTTTAATGTCCGCTATGTAAATGACTAAATCCATTCACTGTAACGCTGGTTTGACAGAGTTTTCAAGTAACATTGTTTGTCACTGAATCTACACATTTTAAGCACGAGGTGTTCTAACGTTATTTAATCCTTTATTTAATCGTCATGATGCTGTCAGTCATGTGACTGACACCGCGTTTACCATCGCTAAAAAAGCATGCATTCCTGAGCTGAAACTAATATTGCAGCTGATGAAAAGACCATTATTGCTATTAGGATGACGTATGCAAATAATAAGTTATATGTCAATATCATCTGTGGAATATCAGACACCGCCCGTGAGAACAGCACAGTTATTGTTAATTCAGTTCATCTCATTCACACCAAGCATTGCGTACAGGGCCGGTAAGTGTATGCAGATTTTTGTTTATTTGTTACTTTTGATCTGTTAATATAAAACGTGTAGTAACTGTGCTCATAGTTTTTGGTGGGTGCGACTAAATTTTGTCTGGTGTGCCTAATTTTTTGAAGTTAGGAGCACTGGTGCTACCAAGAAAAAAAGGTTAATTTTGAGCCCCGTGTAAGACTTCCCTTTCTCCTGTAAAGCACTCCCAAAAATAATTTTGTAAAGGGAATTGTTTTCAAATATATAATTAAAATCAATGGGGGTCAAAAATAGCTTGGGCTCCACTAATTTTCATCATCTCTATATTTTACGGTGTTCCCTAGAATAAAGTTGTTAAGGTCTTAAAGTGCATTAATAGACCGTTTGAGTAATATGTTACAGTACGGTACGGTACAGTACGCTTTTATGTCCGTTTCCTCTGTCAAAAGGTACCTAAAAGCGAACCGTACCGTACCACTTTTTAGGTACCCTTTCCAAAGGGTAGCTAGCACAACAAAAGGGTACCAAAAGGGGGAGTGAGACTTGCAGCTGAACGCTATTGGTTTACAAAGAAGCATCACTAGTGAGTACACAAGCCAAGAGACTAAAACAAAGGAAGCGCCATTTTTAATATACAGCCAAGACATTACATCGTTATAATTTATACATATAATAATGAGCCATGGTTGAGCTCAAACAAACTTTGTTGTCTTAATGAACAGCCACAAGAAAATAAACCTGTTGTTGTTTACAAGGCCGTCTAAAGCACGAGCAGTTTCACCTTTTCCAGAGAGCTCGCATGCACTCGCTGTGCGTCTATATTTGAAATAACAAACTTCTTGAGCTAAAGATAATAATGAGCACGTGATTATTGAAGTGCTTCTAACATCTGATCCTTACAGAAATGGACAAACACGAGAGTGAAGCAAAAGAAAAAACAAAAGAGAGGCCGGAAAAAAACAAAGGAGTGAATGATTCTTTCAGCAACATAGAACATGAACAAACTGCCATGTTTAACTGTTATCATCACCTTTCGGATGAACTCGGAATGATGAAATTACTCTCTAACAGAGGTTACATGTGCTGGTGAAGATTAAAGACACAGATGAGAAGTTTGCATTAACTGTGGGCTAAATGTATATTGTGTGTAGTTTTTCTGTAATTGGTAACATATCGGAGACGGTAAAGGTCTGTATGTGTTCATATATGTTGCATTTTATTTATCAATTATATATTTTACTGTATATAATCGCAGAATTTACAGTAGGCTATTTCGCACTTTCACTGATCTGCAGTTATAATCAAATCATGTTAATAGAAAGGTTAGTAATTAAAATTTATACACAAGTATGAGCTGTACCATTGGTACCCTTTTGGCAATGGAAGCGCAAGGCTGATAAAGATGACCCGCACCAACCTGTACCATACAACTCAGTGAAAACAAGCCATTAGAGGGATTTTCCAGAATCTTTCGACATACAAGAGGTTAGAATATATATATATATGTTTTTATCCTGATCGTATCAAAACTCAAAACGTCATTGCTAGTTCAAAAACAGATTTACTGAAAACAGGGATCCAAATGGTTTGTTTCATATTTAGGGTGTGTTCACACTTGGTTTCTTTGAGGGAGCAAAAAAAAAACATTTAGTCCTTGTTTGCTTAGTGTTCTGCTGTTATTCTTAAAACTGAAAAACAGGCATGTCTGAGTATTCTGCCCTGTTTGGGTCACATCTTCTGACCTCATGTCCTGTTATTTGCTTGGTTTTGACGTCTTTGTCCATGATGTGTTCACAATTCAGTCAAACCACACCATTCCAGAGTTCATCTGGAAGAGGCTTCAGACCCATCTTTTTAGGGATCTCGGTCTGCTTATTTATTGCACACCAAGGTTTGGATGTCAATGTACACACCAGTTTGTTTTAACTGAACCAAACCTGCCAAGTATGAACAGTAAAGGAATGTAACAGTAGCTATATTTTTCATCCAAAGATGCAAATAAAATGTATGCGCAAAACTGGAATATCGTTATCTCTAAAAAGACAAGTGGATAAAGCAGCGTTTCCATCCAAAGAGAACAAAATCGTCACTTTCTGATTAACTGCTGCCAAATATCAAAAGATAAAAACAGAATTTACTGCGGTAGGAGAAGCTGCGTCAATCTTTTCCTTATTTGATAAACTGCTTGCGCCTCAAAAGACAATGCTGCCAACACACAATGAACGAGTGGTGGCATTTGGAGGAGACACAGAGCACAGAAGCTCTTGAATTAATTAATAGTATACACTATACTAAATTGGTTACAGCATTTTAGAATGACCAAAACAACATTTCAGATGTTTTACAATGTGGTCAGCCTGCTGGTTTGTCCATTCACACACATTTTTATCATCATGTGATTTTGTTATGATATAATCATGTGATGCTCATCTTGCCGTTTCAATCAACCATTTTTTTATGTGCATATCCAAAATGCACATAAAAATAGGTGGAAACATAGCTAGTGCTTTTACAATGGTAAATGTTGTTTTGCAGGGGCTATATTGTTTTCAAAGTACACAACAAAGTTTATTGATTATTTTAATAGTCAAAACTGTTACCCAATCATAGGGCTGCACAAATAATCGAAGCTGATCAAAGGTTCTGTAATCAGCTGTAAATCGCCAAGACCTGCTTTCAAATGCAACAGCCTTTACTACACAGAGACATAGGTCACTGCAAAAAATCATGAGTGATTTAATCAGTGCGATCCAGAAACCAAGGAAAATCATTCTGCGACTTATGGCTCTGTGTTGCTGTTAACTTTACCTTAAAGTAGGGCTGCACAATATTGGAAAAATCTAATATTACGATATTTTATTTTTCTGCGATAAATATTGTGATATGAATACGGTTTCATACAATGTTTTTTTAATAGCTCTATCAGTATTCAGGTAACAGTATTCAGGTACACAAATTAAATAATCACAATGCAAAAAATGTTTTTCTTATTTTGCTTAGTCTTATTTTCTAGGCAAAATATCATAAAATTCTTAGAGCAAGTAAAAATATTATTTTGTTTTCAACGTCAGAAGAAATAAGCCAAAACTAAAAGTTTTTTTCTTAAAACAAGCAAAATTATCTACCAATGGGGTAAGTAAATTAATACTGTTTTCACTTTCAAATGTATATTTTTGGACTAGAGCAGCATAAATTACACATAAATTATAAAAAAAAGTCATCTGTGTTACACCTCAAAAAAATTGTGCCCAAATGTTCTAAACTCTCTTGAAATGCTCAGTCACAGGCCTTAAAAACACATGCAAATGCTAAACTTTCACTCTATTATGGTTAAACCTAGCAATGACTCTACAAGCCACTTGTATCCTGGTCAACTATAATTCCAACTCAATGTTGCATATCTTGCAATGTGACTATTGTGGATGTGCACATTACGATATTGATGCTGAAACGATATATTGTGCAGCCCTACCTGAAAAGCATATGAAAATACCACGTTTTTACTCCAAACTCGCCTCATAACCTCAGTCAAGTGTTTGAAATAAATCATTATTTTACCATACTTAATTGTACTTATAGACATGTTAAATCAATAAAAGCAGTTACTTAAATCATCTACGCCAAAGATCTCAAACTCATTAGGGCCGCAGCTCTGCACAGTTTAGCTCCAACCACCTCAAACTCATACCTGCTTAGTGGTCTTAAACACCTTGATTAGTTGGATCAGCTGTGTTTGATTAGAGTTGGAGCAAAACTGTGCAGAGCTGCGACCCTCCATTGAGTTTGAGACCAATGATCTATGCCGTTTGATTACCCACGGCTCTTTACAGTTTCTATGTGAGCGAAAGTGCCACCTGGCTTTTGGAGGAGAAAAAAAACACCTTCATTGTCTTATAATATGCATTAATTTTACCTAATGACTCCATACAATTTGTTTAGTGATAAATTTTTTGTAAACCCATACTTTATATGACACAAACCTGTGGTGATTGGTCTAATGACCAAGTCTGGTCTACTGCGTGCAGCGCATGTCAGAAACAGAAAGCCCATCATGGTTTTCAAAACAGTGTTAAAGCAACAAGCAGTCGTGCTAGGGGTTTTCAAACTTTTAGGACACACGCCCCCACCCCCCCAAGTTTGTCCAATTTCACTCACTCACCAGTTTAGGTTCAGTTCAAAACACAATTCAGATTTTTTTATTATGATGTGTTAAAAAGTGTCATTTCGTTGTTTTAGGGGCGTGTTGCTTCACATGAAAATTTGTTTCGACTTCCCACCCAGCTTAACAAGGGGGCGGAGCCAAGAGCTACCCCGCTTTGTGTATGGCAATAGACAGGCAGACAGAGAGAAGCAACATGAATGAGAGGACCAGCATTCAGCCGTACATGTACGACTCAGACACAGACCAAGCAGAGAGTACAAAATCATTTGTGTCTTTGTATAGTTTTACAGCCAACTGTGTGCTAGTTTAAAGCTCTGAGCTTGTAGCCTACACTGAGACTAATAACCAAGCACACTGAATTAACTTTGACTGAAGTGCATCACACACTGGATGCACCGCGACACGGCACGCACATGACAGTTGAAAGTATGGCACACTTGAGGCGCCGGTGTGTGTCACCTGATAGAAACTTATGTTTAGAATTCAGAAATGCATGCCGCTGCATGGCGCGACGCTGCGTGTCGCCGAGCGGCGCTTCTGGTGTACGACCTGCTTGAGACTATAACTAAAGGTAGTCATACACCGGATGCGTCGCTCAGAGCCACGACACGACACACCAGACGCGCACATTCGCATGTTATTTAAAATGAAACTATTCAGATAACACTCTGTGGCGTGGCAGAAATATGAACAGTGTTCTGAGCAGGGCCAGCGCGTCCATAGAGGCGACCTAGGCGACAATAGTGAGCGAACCCCCCAGTCCTCACTTTCATCCACGACACCCTCCCGGTCCTCACTTTCATCTGCGACAACGCGAAATGCATGGCGCTGCGCGTCGTTAGTTACTTTTTTCCAATGGAGGGACGCGCATGTGAGGCAACGCGCTCACACGTTCCAGCTGCACCTAGTTAAGATGACAGGGAGCTTCTGTGACCGCGGGAAATACAAACCGCTGAAGTTTAAGAAAGACACAATGAAAGGTACACATGTATGCAAACCCACCAAAACTCACAAACACTGGCGCGGAGGAGAGCGATAACGTGGTGAATGTTGAGCCCAATGAGCCTTACATCTAAAAATAGAGCAAGGGTGTTTCTTTGGTGACGTCGCTTTGACTCACACGTTGAAAATGGCGGACATGAAACAACATACTGAGGATATGGTAATGTGCACCTGTCAATCAATATTGGTGGGTGGGGGACCGCACTTCTACGTCAAGTTGCGGTCAATCTCAAAACCGCTCCAATTGGTCCACCGTTTTTATGTTGTTAAATTGAAAAAAAAGGACTGAGTGCGTTTATATCACCCCAATATAACGGTCTATACACTATACTTACACATATGTCTGTCCAAACAGCTTGAAAAGTAGATTTTTCACCATAGGTGCCCTTTAAGACGTGGAGTATGCATATATTAATGGCATTATTGAAGTAAACACCACAATCAAACTATTACGGTCATGTAGTGCAGTTTGCGACAAGATACACACACAGCTGCCAGTAAAAGACCGTGCACATACATACACACACACACACAACAAACAGATTGGGCGGTTTTAAATTCAAATGTGGAAAAAAAAAATCACATAGGCGGGTAGTGAAAATTTGGCTTTTGGGCTGGAATCAGTCAGCTACATCTGGCAGCACTGATCACAAAATGCGGAAGTTTTGTTCTTTCTATTCGGCGTGCGCTATCAAATCCCATTAAAATATCTTCCACCAGTCCTTACTAAATATTCGCGTCTAATACCCCAGTTTGTCATGGGAAAATGTTAAACAGTGTTAAATGTTAAAAAAGTGACAGTTAAAGTGCAATTAAGCTGCAGGTAAGTCGAAAAATTAAAGATAAAACACCAAAAATTACATGAGACTCTGCAGGAAACGTGGATACCCTGGTGACGCAACATTCAAAAAGCACTTCAGGTAACACCTTAATTATATTATTGTCTTATTTAGATCAAGGCAAATAACTATTACTGATGTCCATGTAAAGGTAGTCTGTATGTCTTCATGTCGTATATCTTCAAAGAAAGTAAAAGATCCAGAGGGGCATCCTGCTGATTCGATTCAGAAGGGAACTTTTTTTGTCAGACAGCTCACCGGTTTGACTGTCATTCAACGTCATTCTTTTTTAAAAGCACCCAATCTATTTTACTTGAACGCATAAAGGTGCCTGATAGTTAGCTGTGGAGCTAACATTAATCATATTCCCTCTAGTGAACGCATAAATAATCATAATTTACTGAGAGCCCGCCTCAAATTCTCGCAACCCCTTAATAGGTGCTGGCACCCCGCTGGTGGGGCGCGCCCCACAGTTTGAAAACCCCTGCTATAGAGTATGTGTGAGCCCAATGTAGAAACGTATTGATTAAGCACTAAGATACACAGCATATTGCTCTATTCTTCATCATATCTCCAAGTATAACAATGACAATGGCATTGCTTCATTCAGACATCAAGACCCAACAGTTAAAGCTTGGTTAGAAGGACAATTCATATTAACAACTCTGAGTCAATTCTTTCCTTTTTTGAGTCAATAACTTTATAAACAGTGCACTTTCAGATGTAAACCTCAGCTGGATTTTTTTTTCATTCACGTAGAGGTGTTACACACTGCATAAAAGGTAAATTTAAAAA
Source organism: Danio tinwini (assembly GCA_903798205.1). NCBI lineage: Eukaryota > Metazoa > Chordata > Actinopteri > Cypriniformes > Danionidae > Danio > Danio tinwini. Next base: position 5,096,532 of record CAIGQZ010001197.1, read on the forward strand.
AATCCATAACAGGGGCACTTTCATACAAAAAGTGCAGTGAAAAACAGGAAGGAATTCATCTAACCAAAAAGCTTATTCAAAACCTTGTAGACGGCTAAAGAAAAAGCCCTAAAGGTCACATATGAGGCTATTCATAGTTTGCTTGCATGCATTAAAACCTCAGATCTAACTTTCATTAGACTATCTGAAACAAGAGTTCATCATCACAGCCTCAGACACATTTTGTTAAAACATAGCAACAGCAACAAAAATATTTGTTGCAGAATTCAATGCGAAGGATTATTTCTACTGACCGATACTGGACCGATCGGGGGCATTCAGATTACTTGCTCCACCAATATTTTCATTGGCCCCACCAAAAAAGAAAAGAAAAGTTAGCAGCTATTTCTTAAGGCTGATTTATACTTCTGCGTGGAGTGATCGACGTGACCCATGGCGCATGCCTTGCGTGTTGCCATGCATTTATATTTCTGCTGTTTGTGTTGCTCTCCAATAACACTTTCGAAATGCTAGCTGGCAGTACGTTTTTATGTTCCTCTGCATCAAGTGTCTTCGTGGGTGTTTTTTTTTCTTCTGAACGCTACCTTAAAGGGCACCTAGGTTACCCCTTTTTTCAGATTTAATATAAGTCTTTTGGGTCTCCAGAATGTGTCTGTAAAGTTTCAGCTCAAAACACACATCAGATTTTTTTATTATACCTTTCGTAAGTTTTCAATTTATAGCTCTAACCATCAGGTAGCAGTTTTTGTGTACTGTGCCTTTAAGGCTAGTCCTCCCTGCCCACCGTTCCCACGTGCCTGTCAGCGTGTCTTAATCTCCTCCCTCGGTTGCGTCAGACCACAGACACACACGAAGGAAGCCGATCTCACATAACGTTTCTGAAAAAATACTACAGTAAGAACTTTACCAATGAGTATTTGATGCAATTGTTGTGGAGTTGCAACGATGAGCCACACACAATGTCGTTACAAAGTTCATGCACACACACAGCACAGACACGCACACACACACACACAGACAGCGCACGTGTTTAGCTTTGCACTCTTTTTGCAAGCAAATGTGACAGGATACAGTTTAATATCTACTGCTGTATCTGTTAATGTACAAAATAAACCTGATTTAACATCCACAAACCAATATTGAAGCGTCTTTTTGTATAATTGTACTGACACTCGGCTGTGGTGATTAAGTAAAGCTGAAGTGAATGGCTGCAATTCATAAGCATGCACTGTTTTAAAACATTTTAAACTTGTAAAACTCAATCTTGATCACATTTGACGATGATTGATGATCCTAGCAAACTGAACAGACATTTTATTTCCGGTTGCTTTGCACACGTCCTGTCTTGTTAATATGATTATAAGCGTTACTACGGAGACATGTTAATACGCAGCTGTCAAACAATTCGGTGGGCGGGGGGACCGCACTCCTATGTCAAGTTGCGGTCGGTCTCAAAACCGCTAAAATTGGTCCACCGTTTTTGTTGTTAAATTGAAAAAAAACTAAGTGTGTTTATATCACCCCAATATGACGGTCTATACACTATACCTACACATATGTCTGTCCAAACAGCTTGAAAAGTAGATTTTTCACCATAGGTGCCCTTTAATGTACATGTAGCTAAAACTTGCTCATTCTAAGGCGGGAACCAGCAGACGTGCAACAACTTTAATCATAAGGTAAACACAAAACAAAAGTTTACATCTGGATCTTCTTCACGGGACTCAACACTTGTAAACACTCGCTCCAACGGGTTTGCGCAGCTATCGGTCCCGCACACACTCTCCAGTGCTACCAAGCTGACCAATCATAGAGCTTGCGCTATGCGTCTTTGCGACGTATAGTTACATTTTTTGAGAGGTGCGTGTCTGCATCAGTGACAGCCATGGTGAGGGCTATGCGGCCACGTGAAGGCTGCGCTGGAGCATATGCGTGCGCTTGACTGAGAAGTATAGATCAGCCTTTAGCAACATATTTTAAATGTGTCAAATATAACGTCTGTGAATTTAAAATTTAAATATTTTTTAAATGTTAATAAATATATAGTGAGCAAAATCCCAAGTGTTATGCAAACAAAAATAGCAGTATGGAAAATGTGCAGGTATTTTATTGCAAATCAAAAGGTGTCCAGCCTGCCAAACTGACGGCAAACTGTGCAAAACATCACTTCATATTTTTTCGTTGTATTGTATCTGCGTAAACGTCTGCTTCCAAGACGTTAGAAATAGACGTTTTCTTTTAGCCTCATAATTTGATTTTGCTGCCATCTCTTGTACTGGTTGTTACCTGGTTACGGAAAAAAATTACGTGCTCACAACATCCAATCAGATAAGAGGAACCGAAAAGCAATATGATGTTTACGACATTACAAAGAAGATAGCATTTAAAGGCTTGAAAGCACAAATTGTTTCTGGATTTTTTTTTTATTTGCACGCAATTGACAAATAGTTGCAGGCAAATTAAACTTCCAAAATTAAACCATTCGGGCCAGTAGCAATCCTGTCTAGTGCCCCGAGCGTCTCTAACGCTGGCTCCAGGCCATCGGGCAGTCCTTAATGTTGAGCCCTGTATTGGAAAAAAAACTTTCTAATGCGTTTAAATGCAGAAGTCATCTCCAATCCTATGAGTTTGTTTGGAAGGTAACAGTTAGGATGTGCGTGATCAAATCTGAACTAAATGTTGATCTTCTACATCTAAAGGTTAAAGTAAATCTGTTATCCAAGTCATTCACCTGCTCTGCCCTCCTACGAATAACAAACTTAGGCACACTGAATTTGTGTATAAGGTCCTGATAAGTAATAAAGAACAGAATGAACTGATAGTTTTGGTTTATCTTTTCTTACTAGTAAGGCTACACAGATAAGCATGACGATTTTAGTTGAACCTGATACGCCTACAGCAAAGAAAACAGCATCCCACAAGCAGTTGAACAGAAATGCACGTTACTGAGAAGAACATGTAAAAAACCATCTGATGAAAGCGTTCTGATTTGAGCTTTAAAGACTTTGAAGACGATCAGCATTTGCCTTAGGCGGTGTAAAAATAACATAGTGTGTCTATTTTCCCAGTGCCACAGATCGGCTGCTGTATCTTAAGTATTTTTAGAAACTCCTTATGCAATCCAGACATAGACAGAGCAATTCTTGGTCAGGGTGGGAGAGTCTGGGAAGCTTGGAAGGCTTAACAAAGAGAAAAGTAAGAGATAAAGAGATTAAGAGAGCGTAAAGACCTGTACTGAGTAAGCAGAAAGGGGAGGGTAATGCAACAGCCATGAGTAAATAAAACAACCACTTCCCACTGCCTGTTTGCCTTTGTAATCATCTCAATATCCTCTTTATTAGCATTAATTCTGATATCAATTTCAATACATAGACACATTAGACAAACAAAGCGGAGATGCTCCTTAATTCGAGATCGAATAAGGTTACATTATATTCCCTATTCACTGGTTTGCTAATCAAATTCAAGCATTGTGGTCCTTAGTGGTCAAGAGCTGCTGCTTTTCTGTTTAGTAGTCTGAGCTCAGTGAGGGCTTGCAGCTGCATGCATGATTCATTAGCAGAGTAAGCACCAGAGAGCTGCACCAACTACTCCACCCTCAAATTTCTTGACCACATGAGTTGCTTGATATCTAAAATTTCCAGTACTAGGTTTCAAGGCCCCATTTGCAGCCTTCAGAAATGTATTAGCGTCATTAGCTCTGGTCAGTGGCAGTCAATGTTTTTAACTGATGGGGCTTTCACAGATAAGGAGGGATCTGTTCCTCGCTCGTCTCTTGTGATTTTTGGCCTCCCCCTCTTTCCAATTCCATTCCAGTCCTGCAAGACCAAGAACTGACCTCTGCTATGACCCATGGCACAAAGCACCACAGCTCTCTGTTGATGTTTATATCATGCAAAACAACCTAACAAGCCACTGTGGTTTAACACTTTTACATAATACAAAACCTTTTTAGCTTATGTTCAGCTTGAAATGGAAATTCTCTTTCATTTAAATGCCTGCTATTGTGAAAGATTCTACATGCATTTTCTTTACATTTCAAATTATGTTCAAACTTTATTACATTTTTTATTTGTTTATTTAGCTTTAATCAAAATGCAAATTTCATTCATACATACATGTGCTGGACTTCTCCCAAAAGTATCATTTATTGTGTTTTTAATATTTCATTTAAATAGGTCACAAAACGTAGAAGTTGCTACAAAACATTCTGAATTCATTTTTTAAACCATGAAAACCAATAGCATTCAAAAAAGCAACAGTTCAAGTACTAAATTACTAGTTAAAATATTAAAAGATGATATAACACTGTGGTAAAACCAATAGATTTTACCCATTTGACAGCAAATAATTTAATATTTAATTATAAAATCAAATGTTGTATTATCAAGAATGAGTATATTTCATTTTTACATACCTGTGCACAGAATGATGATGAAGAATTGTACCCTTACTTTCTACATTTGTTTTTTTTCTTTTTTCTTGTGACAGGCTAGTAAGGCTTTCACAAGAGGCTTTAAGTATAATACAAATAGCCATGTTATTTTCATGCCTTGTCTGTTGGAACATTTTCTTAAATGTCAACCATCCATGTAGGCTACATTTATCCTCTGTAAATATACAAATAAAGCAGAAAATGACCCTTAAGAATGGTATGTGTGACTGGAGAATAACAAAATTTAATGTCTCAGACAACTAACCATTTGGAAAATGTCACCAGACGGTGTAGAAAAAGTAGAAAACTGAAAACAAGATGTAACTCTAAAGAATGACATTTAATGAAAGCTTTATGTTGAACACTGAAAGAATACAGTGTGATTGGTTTGTTGCTCATTCAGAGCAACATCAGAAACAGCTGAAGTAGATGACCGCTTGTCACACCAAATGTGTATGGACTATCTAAATGTTTCTGATTTCTGTAAAGACAAAATACTGCTATGCATCACCTCAACAAATATAATCACTTAAAACTGTATACCCAATTACAAATACATGAGCAAGGTTGTTTTTTTCTCAATTAAAGACAGCTAAATGTTGCAAACAGTAAAAGAGTCAGTAGTCAGCTGAGATAAGTCTTGCTTCAGCAAGCCTCTAAGCTTATCATATTGCAACCAAAACTTCCAACAGGAAATGATTACTCACCCACAACTCCACAAGTGATACAGATATTATTTTGCAACTTCTTTGCATGCACGTAAAAGGACATAGAAACCTTTCAAATGAGATTCTTTACATACCAAATATGAAGGCTTAAAACTTGTTTCCAATAAAATTGATGACATAGGAAGAAGTCATTTGACAGGCAGTACAGCCCTAAAGGGATATATTATGCAAAAATGAAAAGTTGCTCTTAATATACCTACCCGCAGGCTAGCCAAGTGGTATGTGACTTTTTTTTTTTTAGAAAAACATTTAAAGAATATTTTAGCAGAAAACTGTGGTCCTTGGTGATTCTTAAAAATAAGTCAATGGTTGAAAGTAAAAAAAAAAAAAACAGCACTTGTGGTTCACTACGATACATTGGCTCTGTGAAAGAAACTAAACATTACTTGCAACATTAACCTCAAGAGAATAAGCTTCTTGGCATACATCCATCATCATCATCCATCATGTATGCGCAGGCACAAATTCGCACAGGAGTTTACAACAGTTTATTTACAACAGATCTTTAGGATGGGTGTGTGGTATTGTTCATCAAAAGGGTTGCATGTACTTATCCTAGATGATGCAAGCCTGCAACCTATATAAGATGTAAACAAACAGCGCAAGCTCAGAGTTTGTGCACACACACACACACACATCGTGTGACAGTTACGTACACACTTGTCAACATATTAACAAAAGTTAATAACATTAAAAATAACGTTTGGTTTCTCGCACAGACCAACAGTTTCACTTCCTAAGTCCTCCATGCACTGTGAGAAATTAATTTTGTTTTGCAAGATTGCAAAGTCAACATACACCACCACTTTTTAGGGTGTGTATATATATATATATATATATATATATATATATATATATATATATAT
>CAIGQZ010001197.1:5108696-5121341 GCA_903798205.1 Danio tinwini
TATGATGATTATTATTAATGATTATTGTATTGTTTTGTTTTTATTATTCAAATGTGAATTATTATTTAAATAAGACAAAATGATATCACACTCTGGAAAAAAGTATTTAATAACATACAATCTCTGAAAATAAGCCTTGATGTCTAAAGCAGTTTTGCTCTTTTTTAACCCTGCTTTAATTATTTGTATGTAAATGTTTGATTTCTTGTTCACACACCTAACTTACCACCATTTGTTCCTCAGAGAATGTTATGGTCCATGAATTTGCCACATTGTGTTTGACATCATTGTCAGTGGACTTCTCCTACAAGATCCAGATATTTGACAACAATGGACTTGAACCGCTTATTCAGCTATTGTCCAGCCCAGATCCAGATGTGAAGAAAAACTCAGTGGAGTGCATCTTTAATCTAGTGCAAGTAAGACAACAGATCAGTCAGAGTCAGTCAGAAAGGTCTCTTTGATTTCAGACTAAAAAGCATTTGTCAGGATGGTTTTCAAATCAGTTTTAAATGACATAATAGATGTTTGATCAGCTTTAAAGGAGTAGTTTACGCAAAAATGACAATTCTTTTACTCACGCTCAATTAATTTAAAACCTTCTTGAGATTTTTTCTCGTCAAACATAATTTTTTTTTTTTAAGATTGTTAGAAATTTAGATTTTTTTCCTTATTATGGATGTCAATGGTTACCAGTTTCCAACATTCTTCAAAATATCTTCTTTTTTTTTCAACAAAAAAGCAAAACTCTTTGTAATCCAGAAAGACACATTTCAAATCAATTATTTGTGCTCTCTGCTGCTCTGTGTAAACTCAGGACGTCCAGAATAGAGCAGCTGTGCAGCGTCTGAATGGACTCCCTCCACTTCTGGATCTGCTGCACTCAGAGTTCCCAGTCATTCAGCAACTTGCACTGCGCACTATAGAGAAAATCACCACTGACACCGAAACCTGTGTGGCCTTCAGGAATGTTCAGGGCTTTGAGAGAATCCTGGAGGTTGTGGCGTTAAAAGTAGGCTAATTATATTCGTCTGAATTTATCATATATACACTTAGCCATTTCAAATCCGCTCCTTAGTCGCATTTATAGCTAGTAAAATCATACGTCTGCATGCAGGTTAAGGACAATTTATCAATGGAAATCATGAAGCCTGTGATTGGCAGTTGTGTTTTTCTCTCCTGACAGGAGTTTAGTGACCTGCATGAAGGGGCTCTCAGGGTTATCTTGAACTGTCTGGAGGACACTGAGTCAATGCAGCTTTTTCAGACGATGGGGGGCCTGGAACAGCTACTGCAGTGTGTTGGCACATCCACAGTGGCTGAAGTGCAGGCGAATGCAGTCAAAGCCATAGCCAAGATGGCACAGAGCAGTATGTCTATAGGAAAAACTTTTTTGGCAAATGACAGTTTGTGTCTTATACACTATCACCCAAAAATTCTGTCATATTTACACACCCATATAGGAATTATTTTTTTAACAATTATTATAAGGCAAAATGATTAGCCCTCATGTTAAATCTTAATTCCCGAAGTACTTTTTAATAGAGAGAACATTTTTCAACACATTTTTCAACACAATTTTAAAATATACACTCACTGACCACTTTATTAAGGACACCTTACTAGTACTGGGTTGGACCCCCTTTCCCCCCAAAAATCGAAACTCCTCAGACCAGGCAACATTTTTCCATTCTTCTATTATCAAATTATGGTGATCTTGTGTGAATTGTAGCCTCAGTTTCCTGTTCTTATTTGACAAGAGTGACACCTGGTGTGGTCTTCTGCTGCTGTAGCCCATCCGCCTCAAGGTTCAATGTATTGTGCATTCTCGCTTGCACTTTGGTTGTAACGAGTGGTTATTTGATTACTGTTGCCTTTCTATCAGCTGGAACCAGTCTGGCCATTCACCTCTGACCTCTGGCATCAACAAGGTATTTGTGCCCACAAAACTGCCGCTTACTGGATATTTTCTCTTTTTCGGACCATTTTCTGTAAACCCTAGAGATTGTTGTATGTGAAAATCCCAGTAGATCAGCAGTTTCTGAAATACTCAGACCAGCCCTTTGGCACAAACAACCATTCCATGTTCAAAGTCACTTAAATCACCTTTCTTCTCCATTTTGATGCTCGGTTTAAACTGCAGCAGATTGTCTTGACCATGTCTACATGCCTAAAGTCAAGTCAAGTCAAGTTTATTTATAAAGTGCTTTTTAAAAAACAACAAGTGCTTACCAAAGTGCTGTACACACATACACCATCTAAAACAAAAGACAAATACAACAGACACATGACTCTCATATGACATTAAAAGCCAAAGAGTAAAAATGGGTTTTAAGACCAGATTTAAAAACAGAAAGGGTTGCAGCCTGCCTAACATGGAGAGACAAATTATTAAAAAGTTTGGGGGCCACCACTGCAAAGGCACGGTCCCCCCTGGTTTTTAACTTTGTGCGTGGAACAGCCAAAAGTAGCTGATCAGCACATCTCAGTGCCCTTGAAGGAATGTACAATTGGATTAATGAGGACAAGTATCTTGGTGCTAGTCCATTTAGGCATTTAAACACCAAAACTAAAATCTTAAAATGTATCCCAGACTGTACAGGACACCAATGAAGAGAAGCCAGTATGGGTGTAATGTGCTCCCGTTTGCGTGTCCCCGTCAGCAAACGAGCAGCAGCATTCTGCACCATCTGCAGGCGAGTAATGGAGGTATGGCTAACACCCACATAGAGGGAATTACAATAATATAGCCGAGTCGAGATAAAAATATGTATAACCCTTTCAAAGTTGTTAAAAGACAAAAAAGACTTTAATTTGGATAATTGCCTCAACTGGAAAAAACTAGCTTTAATTACCGAATTAATCTGTTTATCCAGTTTGAAGTCACCATCCATAATAAAACCCAGGTTTTTTACATTAGGTTTTACAAAAGGGTTTAACACACCAAGATCCGGACAATTCTGAGTTCCCCTGGATCCAAATACCACCACTTCTGTCTTTTCTTCATTGCACATTAAAAAATTTTGTGCCAACCAGGATTTAATATCCTTAAGACAGTCCAACAATGGGGTTATGGACCCAGTATCTCTCCTTTTTAGTGGCAAATAAAGCTGTGCATCATCTGCATAAAAATGAAATGAAATTGCATACTTTCTACAGATAGACCCTAGCGGAAGCAGATATAAGGAAAACAAAACAGGTCCAAGAATAGAACCTTGTATTACTCCACATGAAAGAGGTGCTGAAGACGACATAAACTCCCCTAGGCGAACAGAGAAGCTTCTGTCAGATAAATAGGACCGAAACCATTCCAAGGCAATACCCTTAATACCAACACAATGCTCTAAACGAGAAACTAAATGCAGTTGGACAGGTGTACCTAATAACGTTGCTGGTGAGTGTACATGTAATATCATCTAGCTATTTTGTCTTTGCCATAATGATAGTACAAATATTTAGCTAGTTATTTTGCAAGATACTTGCTTAAAGTTCCATTTAAAGGCTTAACTAGGTTAATTAAATTAACTAGGCAAGTTATGTTTATAAGGCAAATCATTAGACAACAGTAGTTTGTTCTGTAGACAACCAAAACAATGTTTTTTTGTCTTGGTAATGTCAAGTTGTCATGACAAAGACAAAAACAGGTTGTGATTTATTTGTTTATGTCAAGTTGTCATAACAAACAATGTCATCTTTGCCTTTAAACTGACATAACTGAGTAGATAACTCAGTAGTTATGTTAAATCCTAACAGAATGTATTAGTAACTTAAAATGACATATTAGTTTCCCTGCTGAAAAATCATGGTTTTAGCTAGTTGACCAGCCTGGTTTTAGAGGGGTTTTGGCCATTTCCAGGCTGGTTTTCAGCCATTTCCAGCCTGGTCTTAGCTGGTCAACTCCCAGCCTGACCAGCTAAGAACAGGCTTGAAATGGCTGGAAAACAGCCTGGAAATGGCCAAAACCCCTCTAAAACCAGGCTGGTCGACCAGCTAAAACCAGCCAACCATCTTAGGCTGGTTTAAGCTGGATTTTTCAGCAGGGTTATCAAGAGTACATAATTGTACTAACATTTACTCATTAAAAAGGGGACTAGTCTAGGGGCACATTTAGTCCCAAAAATTTCAATTTCGTTATTAATTGCTTACCGTCATGTCTTTTCAATCCCCTTAGACCTTTGTTCATCTTCAGAGCACACATTAAATAATTTAGATGAAATCCGAAAGCTCCATAATCCTCAAATGACTCAAATCATCTTGAAAATGACAACAAAAAATCCTTAAAAAGTCCAATTGTCTTGTTGACCAATTGGAATATTGTGAAGCTAAAAGTAAATACATTTAAATACATAAATACATTTGTGTGCACATAAAAAGCTTTGTGCACTGATGTGCATGCATAAAGAGCACAGCACTTATGTGAACACGTGCCCTATACTGACACTGAGGGGAAAATGTTAAATAAAATTACTTAAGTTTTAAAAAGCATTTTCATAGCTTGATAATATTCTAATTGAACCATTGTAGACATATGGTCTTTATTGCGAATGTTTTTGGTAGCTTTCTGAATGAGTCAGGACTGTTACTTTCTATGGAGGATGAAGGAGATCTCAGACTTCACCTAAAATAACTTTATTTGTATTCCAAAGAACCGACCGTCTCAGGGCTTTGTGGCATGAGGGTGAGTAATTAATAGCAGAATTTAAATGTATTGGGGAATTATCATTTTAACACTGTATAATGGTAGAAATTGTTCTTTCAAAATTAGATTGTATCATTTTAACTTGTATTTACAAATTTTTTTCTGTCATAAAGGTGAGAACAGAAAAATTCTGCATGAGCGGAACATAGAAAAAACTCTCACTGACCTTCTCACGCAGGAGAATGAAAGTGTACGCACAGCTGTATGCCATGCTGTGGCAACAGTGAGCCAAAACCTCTCCAGCAGGGAAACATTCAGAGGTCTGGGTGATTGCATTTACATCAAGTGTCCAAACCTGTTTAATATCCTTTTTCAATTTAGTTAACATTATCACTCTTTTTTTATCATTCAATTGCTTATATGTCCATGCATTTCAGATGCTATCAGACCCATCGTGCAGCTTCTGAACAGTGAAGGGAGTGAACTAAGAACGGCCGCAGCAGAGGCCTTGTCCAGCCTGACCAACAGCAACAATCTCAATGCTTAGTGAGTCATTATTAGGCCCACACACAAACTGTGCCTGCAGAGATGTAGTTCTGAGATGTTCATTCACGGTTACATGCTATTGGTATATTCTCTGCACATTTGTCTTGAAGGTGCAGTAGGTGATCTGCCTAAAGTTCTAACTCGTTAACATAATATGTTTAAAAACACAATTCCTCCCCTACTCTCCATACCCATGCCTCCTGAAATCAAAAACAAGCTTATTAAAGATGACAGAGACCCACTAGATCATGTCATGCACGAGTTAGAAAACTTTATATACTTTATAATACTACAATTCTGAATGAAAAACGTCATTATGTCTAGCACATTTTCAGTTGCTTTGTCCTAAAGTGACTACTGTATGCTTAGTGCTTGCCGGCGGCGTGCAGGAAATACACTTGTTATTACTAAGCCATACTTACATGCTATTTTAGACTGAGTATTCAAAGTAGCATGGTAAACAACATAAGAAGCACGTAACAGGTTGTCATTGTTCAAAAATGAACCAGTGTGAATATAAACCAACTTTAGCTCAGTAAAGCAAGGCTAGGAGGAATAGTGCTATTTACTATATGTTTTGTTGTAAAACTAAATAAAAATCTACATTATCATTGCTGTAACAGGTCCCTTATGTTTTAAAACATAACATTACCATGGTGTCGTCCTTCCTCCAGCATGCAAAAGTAACTTTAATATTGATTCAGGATTTTAAAAAGTTTTGATTTAGCATTTTTTTACTGCTGTCTGCACATGCACATGCTAAAGGCGTATCTGCGTGAACAGAGGTGAGCAGATGTACAAATCTACATTTGTTGACAGAGTTTGGGCTACTTATCAGAATTATGGGAATTGTCAGCCCAGCAATTTTTAACTGGATGAACATTTATTAGTTTTATGCCTTACCCAGAATATAAAAATACATATAAACACATTTAGATCATTTACTTTAATCAGTACTATTGGAATGTGAAGAGACTTTCAAGCAGCACAACAAAACATGTTTCTGAAGACCATCACCTACTGCAACTTTAAAGGATAGTTCACCCAAAAATTTAAATTCTGTTATTAATTACTATCCCTCATGTCTTTCCAATCTCCTGAGACATTTGTTCATCTTCAGGGCACAAATGAAGTAATTTTAGATGGAATTAAAATCAAGAACGATACCAAAAACATCCTTAAAACAGTTTGTGTGCCTTCAGTGGTTCAATCAGAATATTATGAAGCTGCAAAATAGAGAGTGCTGCACACTGGGAAGTGTGGGAAGCCTTGTTTAGCCTGACCAACAGCAGCAATCTTAACGCTTTGAGAGTTGTTTTTAGGCCCACACAGAATTTGTGCCTGCAGAAATCATTGAGTTTATTTATTTACTTATACTATTTTCTGTCTTTTAGTAGATATTCTATATGAGAGACTTCCTATAGCTTTGTTTACCAAAATTGCATTTGCATGGTAAACCTTAAATAATACGTTTTTAATTTCATGTATTAGTTCTTTAGTCAGGTGGCTCACTTGTTAGCACTGTTGCCTCACAGCAAGAAGGTCACTGGTTCGAGTACCGACTGGGCCAGTTGGCATTTTTCTGTGGAGTTTTCATGTTCTCCCCGTGATCATGTGGGTTTCCTCTGGGTGCTCCAGTTTCCCCCACAGACCAAAGACATACGCTATAGGTGAATTGGGGAAACAAAATTGGTTGTAGTTTGTGTGTGTGTGTGTGTGTGTGTGTGTGTGTGTGTGAATGTAAGAGTATTTCCCAGTACTGGGTTGTGACTGGAAGGGCATCCACTGTGTAAAACATGCTTGAATAGTTGTCGGTTCATTCCGCTGTGGTGACTCCTGATAAATAAGGGACTAAGCTGAAGGAAAATGAATGAATGAATGTTTTTAGTCACTATACTCTCAAAATTTTTCTGCATAAACCTGTAGATTTTTTACAAAATTCTGCGCAAAAATGACAAACAAGTCTGCAGATTCGGTCTGACCCTAGTCAAGATTATATAGTCCAAAATGACACTTTTCACCTTTCTTTGTCCCCACTTTCAGTGCTATATATGAGGCAGAAGGAGACAGGCTGTTGGTGCGACAGCTGCAAGACAGCTGCACTGGAGCAGCTGTGTATGCGGCATCGGTCTTGACAAACATGGCATCGCAGGAGGAGCTGCGGAAAAGCATTCTGGCCCATGAAGCCATGCCAGCATTGGTGGAGCTGCTTCACTCCACTGATAACAACATTCTCATCAGTGCAACACAGGCTGTGGCTTCACTGACCTGTGATGCAGAGGCCAGGCAAGAGGTAACAAGCAGTGCACTGCACAAAAAAATCCATTTCAAAGGTCTACACAATCACCCCAGCTTATCAGCTAACTGAGCGCTGGACAAACAAACTTTTTTCTGGGTCAGGGGTGTGAAGGGCGTAAATGGATATTGTTGTGCAGTGCATTATGTGTCATTTCTGGTGATTGTTTTGCTGTTTTCTTCACATGCAGCTGAGAAATGTTAGAGGGCACTCAGCTTTAGTTCAGCTGCTCAAATCGATCAATGCTGAAACTCGCAGAAATGCATCCTGGGCAATTAGTGTGTGTGCAAACGATGAAATAACAGCCCTGGAATTGTGCAATGTTGGGTAAGTATGAGAGAGATTTTTACAGCTAAAAGTCACTAAAATCTTCTCTTTCTCATTCTGATGCTTCATTTATTAGGAAAGTTTATCCAAAAATGAAAATTCTGTCATCATTAACTCACCCTATACTTGTTCCAAACATTTTGAGTTTCTTTCCTCTGTTGAATTCAAAAGAAGATATTTTGAAGAATGCTGGAAAATTGCAACAATTAACTTTCATAGTATTTGTTTTTCCTGCCATAGAAGTCTGTATAGGTTTTCAGCTTTCTTCAAATATCTTCTTTTGTGCTCAACAGGATAAAGCAGGTCAAAAAGGTTTGGAATTACATCAGGGTGATTAAATCTTTATTTTTAGGTGAATCCCTTTAAATTTCAGCAGATCATCTTGAACATGAAATGCTACCATGTGATGATTAGAATCAAGCATTAAATGTACCTAATAAAATGGGCACTGTATAACCCTTTAGCAGGTGCAATAGCTTTTTATTTCAACATTAAAAAGGATTCTTCCCAGGACGTTAACATGTGGAGAATGAACTGTGAAAATAAAACCAGAAGATGGCAGCAGATCACAAGTGCCAAACATGTAGACGAAAATTAAGCATATTTGGAACCCTCTGTTTATTTCATTTGAGACGTTGCATTAATAACCAGGCTTGTAGCCAGCCTGGTGAAATGGGGTGGTTCTTTTTTCTTAAAAAGTGGACCTTTTTGCAGTTATTACCCTCATTTTCTATTTAATTGTGAACTTTAAATGCTACATTTTAGTGACATTTCAAGCACAATTTTTTTTAGCTGGATTAGCTTGTCGGATGGTCATCATAACCACACTTTTTGATGTACCAAAAATATTTCCTAAAGATTTACGTAGAATAAAGAAATATGATTTTTTTAAATTCATTTTAATATGGGCTGCTTTTGGTGCTTCACACAATTTATTGGTCATTTTTTTGTTTTGAGAATAAGCATATTTAAAATAAAAGTTACTTGAAAAAAATGTCTCTATTTAAAAACTATACAGTAGGTCAGTTGTGAAAGATGACATCACGTCATATTATGTTTTCTTGCACAGCTGTATGCTGCACTCATGAAAAATATTTTTAGTCACGTCGAAGAGACAGCAGCCTTTTTCGATGGGTTATTTTCACAATTTATAATGGCATAGGAGTCAAAATAGGACAAGTGAGCTCATGTGTGGGACAAATTCTGGACCTTTGTCAGTGAGGGGTGAGTCTTTTGAACCACCCGAACCTGTAAATGAAAACAGGGAAATGCATTTCTATTAATGGCAATGTAATAATACAACTACAAATAAAGTTCTAAAATAGGCTTAATTATTTTGGTCTCTCTCCTTTGGGGGAATTATATTTCTAACAGTTTTTGAAAGATTCGTTCTTTTAGGTGTTCCAGCACTTGAAGGGTTAGCTGTTTGTTTAGTCATTTGTCTTTGTTCTCATCAATCTTACAGAGCTCTAGAGATCCTTCAGGAAATCAACCTGTCATCACATCGTAGCAACAAATTCAGTCAGTTGGCACTACAGAAGCTTCTGGACAGCAATCTAGCGTTGAAGTATAGTTCGACTGGACACCTGTCATCCAGTGATATCACTACTGATGGTTTTTACGACCCTGGACAGGTCTGAATGTGAACATTTCTCAAGAGCAAAACTAAATCTTCAATCTCAGAAGCTGCACAAATCAATCAGTCACCCTCTTTTCTCTTGTTTTGTCTTTCTCCAGATAAGAATGGGTCATCTGTTTCCTGTATTAGAGGATATATCAAAACAAGCGGTCAACCAGCATCGAGCCACCATTGCGGTTAATGGGAAACCTCAGAATCAGTATGTTAAGGCCAAGGGTCCAAAACAACTTTATCACATGAAACTTGCACAAACATTGTACCAAACAACTTCTCAAATATGACACCGGACCACAAAACAAGTCTTATTTTTGCCAGAAGCCTAAAATACTATGTGTATTGGTTCAAATTGATTTTTCTTTTATGCCAAAAATAATTTGAATATTACTGTTCCATGAAGATACTTTATGTCCTACTGTAATATACTACTGTAAATATATCAAAACTCAATTTCTGATTAGCAATGCGCTGATAAGCACTTCATTTAGAAGGCGATTTTCTCAGTATTTAGATTTTTTGACACTCAGATTCCAGATATTAAAATAGTTATATCTCTGCCGAGTTGTATATACACTTTTTTATGAAGCTTATTTATTCAAGTTTCAGGTGATGTAGAAATATCAAAAAAAGAAATTGACACTAATGATAGGCTTTGTGATCCAGGGTGCTAATTTTGTGTATTTCAAGTAATCTTTGGGCATTTTTAAACAAACATCTATTTTGACCAGTATTTAGATCTCTTCTCTAATCTCACTTTAGAGAGAAAACAAGTTCTTTGTGGAGAATAAAGGCTTTCAGAGGCCATCCTATTCCACAGCATTAGTTCTCCAGCAGCACACTTGAATATTAAATACCTCTGTTGCGCAAAAGATAGAAGTAGATAGATGGATTTCCCCCCAGGGGGAAGGAAATTCTTTTGCCTGCATTGGCTCGGGAATCTTGCCTAAAGCTTCCACAGGAGAATTGGGAATTCTGCCACTGAGGCTCAAGCAGCACAATTTATACTTAGTACAAGTTAATTGCATTTAAAAGATTCTTAATTACAAACAGAACAAAACTTGACCACTTTTATATTTTTGTGTTTGTTCTGATCTTGGCGTTTGTGGACAAAGTTCTAGACTTGTATGCCAAGTGAACACAAAGATTATTTGATTCAGAGCTCTAGGATATGTTTGTGAAGGAGTTTACTTTTTGTCCATAGTGGAAGTTAAAGGAAAATGATGGTCCAAAATTCAGCTGTGTGCCTCCAAAATTACATATTGACATATGGAATGTTTTGAGCTAAAATAGTTTGCGTTAAAAATTTGTATTCATATTTTTTCAGAAAACTAAGCTTATTTTTTGGCTGGGGTTGTGTGAATTATTTTTAAGTGGCTTAAATGTGCAATCACACTCAAGAAATTAAGGTCAATTGTCATAGGGATTAAATCTCGCAGATTGCACAAATTCCTATCATATTTGTTGTCTATAAATTAGACTGATAGTTTAACCCAATGCTGGAATATTTTCCTCTAAAACCTTCATTTATGTAGGCTAGAATGCCATCAATAATAAGTAAATTTTTTTTTTCTGTTTAATCCTTTAAAGTATTAAAAGGCCTTATCATTTATTCTACTTTAGATTTATTACCAAAGGACCAGAGGAAGGTAAGCAAGACAGTCCAACAGAAACTACCACCTCATCAGTTTTGAATGGCAAAAGAAGCAGCAAAACACCAAGGTTTGTGTGTGTGAGTTTGGTATATTTATAAATGGGTTGCCTGTAAACCATTTTCCTGGTCTCATCTTTCTTTTTTCAAGTAAAATGAAGGGAAAGGGTCACAAAGAGGAAGATGAGAAAAAGAAAGAGGAGGATGAGTGTAAGCCACAGCAGGAGATGATGGTGGAAGAAACATGGTGTTTGCCATATGATGCTGCATTTCACAGCCTTGTCAAAAAGGCTGCCGAATCCATAATACCACTTAAGGATGAGGTCAAAATGTATACAGCTTTGGCCATGTAAGTTTTACATTATCGTCATCCCATATTCAACATCCACATGGCTGAAATATGACAAATGATGTGGGTTTCTCTTAGGTTAGTATGTGATGCGATGGGCGGTCAGGTTGAGCCACAGAGGCTTCATGACTTTCTGTGGGAGCTCCACATTAGTGAGCTGAAGTTTGAAGCCTGTTCCAACATCGTTCTCATTGGAAAGATTAAAAAGGGCACATACTTTCACAGAGCATTACTTTTTAAGGTAATTCATATATTCTTGTGTGCTATCCCAGCAGGCACACAATGTCATAAGACATTAATATTAGGTTGGATTTAGGTCGTGACGTCAGGTGACCAAAATTCAATGTCTAGCCATCATCTAAGCACAAAGTTGTTTTGACGTCCAATAACGACATCAAATAATGTTGATATTTAGTAAATTTTAGATTGTGTTGGAAAGTGATCAAAATCAAACATTGAGCCAACATCCTAAACTAACGTCATTTTGATGTCAAATACTGACATTTATTTGTCAGGTATGGAAACCAAAATCCAACGTCTGATAGACGTCATAGTGGTAACGTCCATACAACGTCAAGCTGTAATATCATTAGATTTTGATATTTGGTTGATTTAAGGTTGGACATTGACGTCAGCCTGACATTGAGTTCTGACATCAACCCAATTTTAATTTCCAAACAAAATACAACATTCACAAGACATTGGTGTACAACGTCAATCTAACACCATGTTGACGTCCTGTGCTTGCTGGGATTTGGCAAGACCTTTCTGCTCGACTGTATAAAAATGACCTGACAGTGACTTTAATACTGTTACATTTAAATTTGAACTACAAGTGATATGTCTCCATAAACATGGCGGTTGAAAAACAACTGCAGCTTCAGTTACAACAGATGACTTTAGCCAGTTGTTTTTAACAGATTTATTTCAATTTGTTTTAGGTTCTTGCTGACCGAATTGGGCTGAGCTGTAGTCTCATCAGAGGAGAATACAACCGTGCCTGGAATGAAATTCTCATCATGGGTCCAAAGAAAGCTTATGGTTATTCTCAGCCTGAAAGCTATATCATAGACCTCATGCATCAACCTGGAAACCTCATAAAAAGCAACTCACCAGCAGCCCTAATATATCAGACCATTTAATGCAGATATGTGTTTTGTGTGTGTGTGTGTGTGTGTGTGTGTGTGTGTGTGTGTGTGTGTGT
>CAIGQZ010001197.1:5121351-5140211 GCA_903798205.1 Danio tinwini
TGTGTGTGTGTGTGTGTGTGTGTGTGTGTGTGTGTGTGTGTGTGTGTATAGGGAAACTAGGGGTGGGATAAAGTCAATAATTTAACAATATATAAATACTCTGTTCAACGAAATTTGAATTAAATCCTAATAAAGTATTATATTACTATAAAACGACGTGAGATATAAAATGCTGTGAATTGTGGTCAAGTTGGAGTTGTGTGTTATGAAGTTCAAAGTCTACATTGATTATAAAAGCGAAGGCATACCGATAAGCCAGAAAACAAGAAACCCCAAAATCACATAAGTAAAAACTTCGACGTTCGTGAGCGGTTAGTCCATTGACAAAAGGTGCAAAGTTTGATCAGTTTCAGTTGCCAGTCGACCGTGACCCATAAAGCTGTGAGTTGCGACCGGTTTCCGCTGCTCGAGCTGTGAGGGGTGGAATGAAGACAACTGAGCTCAATTCTTTTCAGTCTATTGGGTTGCCCATCTTAACTAATAGTGGAGAAAGTCCCGCCAGTGCATGAAATAGTATGTCGAGAAGCATGTCACGGTTTCTAGTTCGCCTCTCCACTATCGTTTCCAACGGAGCGACTGTCAAATCAGTTTTACCTCAGAAGAGGATATTCACTGGGATTCGATTGATTTCTTCATCTACGGGTAGGGGATTATTTTAATTTAAATTTGTTTTAAAATTGTATTACCATCAGACAGTCTTTCTGTTGATTTTGATGTTTTTTTCTGGTTGTGGAATTTACGTTTTGCAATTACAGTTCGTTATCTATGAGTCGGTGCAAAGTGCAGTATGTCGTTTAGAACATGCATGACCTGAATACACAAATGCAGTGCACAAGGCCTGTAAAATAAACTTTGAAATGCAAGTCGAAAAAAGTAAAGTTATTACAATTAATTAAATAAAACATTTATCTATCTATCATCTGTTGGTATGTCTGTCGAACAACTTTTCAACAAATTAAGAGAAAATCAGAGTTATTTTACCAAACATTAATTTCTTATCTCATTTGAAATTAACATAAAAATTTTGTTGTTTAAAAATCAAGATAAACAAGTTTTGTTTTATGCATAGTTTTAATGCTCTAAATGACCGCACTTTCATTTTAAATTTAAAAGAAATGTCATAAGTAGTTCATAGAATAAAACAAATATTTTAGCTTTTACTTAAACTGTAAATCATAAATTCAGGAAAACATTTTCTTGTTTCATATTAAAAAAAGATATATATTTATATAATTATGACACTTACTAAAGTATGATGCCATTAAATATTACAATTGTTATAGGTACACTACAAATAAATAAATATGCTTTATAAATTCAACATCAAAGGAGAAACATTTAAACTCTTATTAATAAAACAATATAATTAGTTTGAAACATTTTCATTAAAGAAAGCTAGGAAAGACTTGGATAACTTGAAATTGAAGTTTTACAAATCATAAGCATCACATTTAATTAGTATATTATGAAATATATGATGATTTGCTGCATTTATGACTCTTGGCTGTTCACACAGGTTTGCAGTCATTGACACGTTATGACCAGTCCACAGACTGGCAGAGAAAACTATCTCCAGAACAATATGTTGTTACAAGAGAAAAAGGCACAGAGGTGGTAAGTTAATTAAACATTGTATAGCTCAAATATGTTCTGGATATATTCATCTCTTTGAGTAAGTACATCGTTATTTTTAGCCTTTCAGTGGCATCTACTTGAATCACAATGAGGTGGGCATGTATCACTGTGTTTGCTGTGACTCGCCTCTTTTTAGGTAAGTGTTTTAAAACCCTAAATCTAGATGAAATTCAAATTGTGCAATTCCCCTTTAAAAACTCTATGATTTTTTTACTGATACCTAATAACAGTAAGTACTATGAAGTCTGTTAGTGAATATGTTGAAAACACATGAAAATATATATGTAAAAAAACATCAAATTGTTACACTTAGTGAGCTGGTGCTAAGTTTAGCTTTTTTTTTGATGCAACACAACTCAAAATATAAAATACTTACATAAAATGCCTCATTGTGCAGCTTTTTGTTGTAATTTTCAGCTGAAGGGCAAGAAAAGAAGCAATGTAAGTTTTTAATACTGTCTATTTTTTCTCCTTAAGTAATTTAAAAGCCGAACATCTATAGTAAAAAATGCCAGAAACAAGAAACACTTAATATAGATGTGGCTTCATGACAAGAGTAAAAGTTTTATTCATCCACAGACAACTTTCTATTCTTTTAAACTTTTAATGGGCTGAATAAACCAGCAGTGTATATGCCAAATTTTAGCTTAATTACAACATAAAAATACATTAATATAGCTAAGCACTAACTAAGCACTACTAAATAGTTTTTG
Source organism: Danio tinwini (assembly GCA_903798205.1). Lineage (NCBI taxonomy): Eukaryota > Metazoa > Chordata > Actinopteri > Cypriniformes > Danionidae > Danio > Danio tinwini. Next base: position 5,123,700 of record CAIGQZ010001197.1, read on the forward strand.
TTGCACCATTGAACTTTGTTTAAATGTAAATATTTATGGAAGCCTTTGCCCATGCATGAATAACTGTAAAAAAAGCAAGATTTGAATACATTGATGAGCTCATGGTTGATATGTAAGGACCACAAGTTCTCACTTCCTTTATCTACTTCTGCTCAGTCTTTTGCATATTTTAATTATTTATTCAGATGTCCTTCTAAAACAAAACAGTCAAAACAGTGACTTCAGTGGTTCAACTGTAATCATACATGACAATTTTTGTGTGCTAAAAAACTGTAAAAGAGACTTTGTGGATGTTTACTATGGGCAATATGATGCTTACGCATCACACTGCTAACTCTAATGGCAATATGTTTTTTTTATTATGATTATTGCAAACATTAAAAAAACTAAGAACAGACAGAAAAACCCTTCACATAAGAATGATCTGTACAAAATGTAAAATAAAGCATGAAAAAGACCAAATACAAAGCCGAAGACAAATATGATCTACAAAGACACTGGAATAGATGTACAGAAAAAAGCTTTTTTTTTACAAGTCTTCAGAAATTAAACTAACGATTGGTCCATATGGTTAGAAAGTAAAAATCTGCATCCCACATTTGATCAAATTTTGGAGGGTTTAGACACCTTATAAATGATTTCCTCTAGAAAATACTTTAATGTTGAAGGGAAAGATATCCAAGATATATGCAATCTTTAGAGATCAAGCTGATTCTTTTTTAAACTCATTAAAAAACGTATGGGAAGAAGATCTTTGTTGTAATTTTGATGATCATCACTGGGCTGTTGTATACAAAGATGTATTTTTTTTTTTCATTTTCTAGTAACAAAACAATTGAACAAAATTACACATTTATACAAAGGATATACTTGACCCCAGTTCACCCTTAGTAAGATATTTCCTGGTGCATCGCCTTTATGCAACAGATGTAAGAAACATAAGGGCACCATTATGCATATTTTTTGAAACTGTAAAAAGCTAAATGAGTTTTGGGATACTGTACATATGTTTTCTGTGATGGTCCTAGGAAAGAAACATCACACGGCTCCTTTTATATATATTTTGGGGTGGACTTGAATGAAGTATCAGACCCTTTATTTACTAAAAGGGTAGCTCTGATTTCTTATGTTTCTAGAAAATGTATTCTGTTAAAAAGGAACACCCTCGAACATTTGAATTATTTAAAAATATTATAAATGACACACTGCATTTGAAATATTTAACATATAGTTAAAAAAAACATTTTTAAAAAACATTTTTGGACCCTTTATGAACCATTTGACCTGTGCCTACTGCCTGTATGTTATCACACTGACCACTCATGTGCTGTTATTTGATTTCTGTTTTTACTAAATTTGATGATGTATATGTTTTATATTTGTATACTCTGATGCTATTAAATGCTGAATATTCCTTTTGATAATTGTGCTGATTGTTACATTATAAAACAATAAATAAATAATAATAAAAACTGATTTTACACTAATAAAAAAATAGCTCCATAACACAAAATCATTTACAAAAAAAAAAGATTTGCAGGGTTCCATGGTCTGTATATGGTATTTTTTCCAAATGTAAAGTGGAGGTAAGCCCAAGTAGCTAGTCAGAAAAGAGGCTTTTTTGGCTGTAATCATGCCATATTGAATAAGAACATTTGGGTTATGAGACTCCAACAAATCTGACCAACCGAAAATGGCTATGATTGGGTCAGGGATTATGTTGTGACAATAGTAAATGTTCAATCTCGATTCTTAAGTTTGATTCTTTTCTGGACTTTGAATCTGGACTGTTGCTCTGAAGGATGAGGGAGCTCATGGATCTGAAATATCATTATTTGTGTTCAGAACATGAATCAAGGTCTATAAAATCACATACATTTATTTTTGGGTAAACTAACCCTCTAAGAATATGTGGTGCAGCTGAAGTAAGTGCAAATTTAGTTACAAACTAGCTAATAGTTACTAAGCCTCTAGTGTGGATTTTTCCTGGCAGTTTATGCAATAATTTTTGAGCAGCAAGAGCAAGCCTATCCTTATCACCAGGAAAGATTAACAGTACATCATGATGTCATTTTCATTTACCGGACGTTCACTGCAAAGTGTCCTTGAACCCTGGAAATGCGCTGCGTAAATAAAACCTACTATTATTGTTATTGCTTCTTTTGTTCCCTTTCAGCTAAAAACTAAAACTAAAAAAATAAATAAAAATAAAAAAGTTGCGGTGTCAAATTTTAGCAACAGAAAGCAACCAGTAGCTTATCAAGAGCAACCATTTGACCTCAAATACTGCACACCCAAAATAATGGCAGAGATGAATATTTTTTTAAATAATCCAAATCTTCATATTTCAGTAATGAATATTAATTACACTGTATTTAACATTACAACTCCTGAAAAATAGCTTTACTTTTACATTGAGTTGACCTTTATTTCAGTGCCTTATACAGATTAAATAGTTGTTTAGTGGAAAGAAGAACAAAAAGTTAAAAGTATGAACTGAAATAAAAATGTGACCAGTTATGCAGGGTTCACACCAAACACTGAAATAACCAACCTAGGCTCATTCTGAAAACGTAGCCCTATATACATTTCTGGAGATCGTGAATTATGTAGCCAGAAGTACGAATGGCTGCATTTTGTCTTTTAAATGAACACTATGGGGCGGTATGACTCCGTTTCTTTTCGTGCTCACCAGCTGACCACTTACCTCCGTGTGGACGGTTTTCCTGCTGTTACCAGTTTGTCCAGTAAATTTAATTAGTGCTTTTGAAAACACTATTGGTTGGGTTTAGGGAAGGAGGAGGGTGGGTCAGCTGATCGGTCAGTCAGTCAGTCATTCAGTCAGTCAATTAGTCGGCAGCGGCCTCTGGTGGATTTACACTAGAAGAGCAGGTGTAAATGGCACTCGCGAGAGAAATTGGGATCTGAAAAATCTTACACAGGGGCCTCTGGTGGACTCGCGAAAACAAAAGCTGCAAAAAAAACATACCTCCTGGGTCGTATTTGGTGCTCTCCAGAAATGTAAATAGCAGTATGTTTTCAGAATGAGCCTGGGTAGGAATTAATTATTTGCATAAGTAGATAAAATACAAAGTCAATGCAAATGCTTAAATAGAGGGCGAATTATCACCTGCGCAATTGTGAAAAACATCCCAAGAGCAAATTGGAGCAAGTGACTCATTTGAGTGAACCCAGCAAAAGAATAATCAATACTTGTACAGTGTTTATTAATCATATAGTTCAACATTTACTTATTCGTTATTAAGATCCAGTTGTGCTTGCTAACATTAGTAAGTGCACTGTGAGTTAAAACAAACAGCAAACAACTTTATGTATAAAAGCATTGTTTGTTATTTGTTGATCTTAGCAAATGCATTAACATTAATGGAACCCTATTGTTGCGTAACTGCATAACTATAGCATAATGAATCAAAACTAAATAAATATAATTCTGCCTTTGACTCGGACAGCTCAGAAGCAAAATATGATGCAGGAACTGGCTGGCCGTCATTCCGTGAAGCTCATGGGACTTGGGAAAAAGATGAGAGTCATGCCAACATTGTGCGCCGCCCTGATAACTCACTTGGCAGCACAGGAACTGAGGTCATCTGCAAACATGTGAGCCTCATTTGTATTAATTATATAGTCAGTTTTAATTTCAGATTCCCAGAATAACATTTGATTTTGTTTTATAGTGTGATGCCCACCTTGGACATGTCTTTGAGGATGGTCCCGATCCAACTGGGCAGCGATTCTGCATCAACAGTGTAGCATTAAACTTTAAACCCAGAGAAAAGTAATGCCAACAAATCCAGTAGTGCAAATAACGAAAACAAATAGCATTGGAATAACAAATGTCCATTGTTCTGTGCTATGAGTCGAGCCTGTTCACTCCAAGAATAATAACTATAACAATAACTATATTAGCATCCACACCAACAAACCATAGAGTTTGTATTGACTGCCCACTTTTTCTGCAACATTGGTTTCCATATTTATTTTTCCCATTCATTTTTCCAATAGGAATTAAGCACACGACACTGTACAATTTATTAGTCTTTTATCACAATATACGATATGATGATATTATCATTGCTGCAAAAATGGTTACTTTAACATGTACAATTACAAACAGAACTCTTCATTTTCGGGCATGGCTTAAAGCAGCGGTTACCAAAGTGGGGGTCGTGAGACAATTTGCTTGGCGATTTCCAAAATGGTTGAATGTTAATAATGTAAATTGTTAATAATAAACATTAAAAAATAATATGCAAATAAAAAGCCATCAGCCTTTCGATTATTTATTTTTTGCAACCCCTGGGGTGATTACTTTATATTAAAGACATAGCAATAGCATTCAACATAAGCTCATTCTCATTACGTACCCCTATATACATTTCTGGAGAGTGCCAAATACATCACAGGAGCTACTTTTTTGTTTTTATGAATTCACTGTCACTGTGTACGCTTTTTCAGGTCTCAGATTTCTCTCGCGAGTGCCATTCACACCTGCTCTTCTCACGTAAATCCATTAGAGGCCGCTGTCGATTGACTGACCTACCAACCGACCAATCCCCCCACCCTCACCCTTCCCTAAACCTAACCAATAGTATTTTGAAAAGCACCTATTGACTCGCCCACCCACTTCCCTAAACCCAACCGCAGTGTTTTGAAGCAGTCCAAAAAAAAAAAAAGCCCCCTAATTTTTACCATGTTTTCAGATTTTACTGCACTCTCATCCTGTTATTTACTTGGGTTTTTTTTTTTTTTTGGTTTCTGTTTTTGTCTTACCTGCTTTCTGCAACCGTTTATCACCTGACTCAAACCCAGTTGTTGTGGTCAACTCCACTCTGCATCTCAAGTCCACCGACGTACGTGTCGAGCTACCGGACAAGCAGGTAACAGAAGGAAAGCTCTCCACATGCAAGTAAGCAGTCAGCTGGTTAGCAAGAAAAGGAACGGCGTCTTACCGCCCGGTAGCATTCGTTTGAAAGACAAAATGCAGCCATACGTAGCTCTGGCTACATAATTCGCGATGTCCAGAAACGTATATAGGGCTACATTTTCAGAATGAGCCTATGTTGATAGCGTCAGATGCAGCACATTGATTTTATGGCACCATATTAAACTTTCTGACATCTTTATGGCACTCACATGCATTACAAATAGACCACAACTGAACATGGAGGATGATCTCCGAGTGGCGTTCTCCAAAATTAAATGATGAATAGACTTGGGCCTATTTGTATGTGTGCGCCAGTGTGTGCAAGATTTATACATTTATAACCACCTCAGAGAATATTGGAGGTCGCGAGTCTTTGGCATTGTTATTTTGGGGGTCGAAATTTAAAAAACATGCACTCGGTAAACATCCGTGAAGTGCAGTGAACTGGTGACCTTCACAGCCAATCACAGTAATTTCTGTTGAGCACTGGTGAGCAAATCAGCTGTGTTTAATTTCAGTACAAAAATTCAGTATCATGACAAGTCTAATATAGTAAAAAAATCAGTTCATTAACTTGAGTTTGATAAATGGCATCTAAAACATGTTTAGAAAAGAAAACCTTAGCTAACTAGTGCCGTTTCCCCTAGCTTAGCTGAAAATGAGGTCCGATATCCCTTTTTATTTTTCACTATCTATTCAAAACGGACGTTCGGGTCACTCGGAAGGTGGTGAAATGATAAATTTGGTGTCACTTTCTCTTCGCTGATGAGATATATAGCCAGGTACACAATGTTCCTGTGTGACTCCAGTGATATTTCTGGGTTTCTTCCCACCGAAATGGTGGCCACGTAAAATCAGTCTATAAGTGCACTTATATAATAATAATAATAGCAATAACAATAATATTAATAATAATAATAAACTTGGAAATAAAATGGAATTTAAGGAAAAAATGGCGGCCTTGTGAAATCATTCCATCTACACTCTGAATATTCTGAAAAGCCATGTGAAGAGTTTAAATAATAAAATAATTATTCACTGTTTTTTGAAGTGCTCATGATTAGGGCCACATAATGCTGGAAAAATGTGACATTGAATATATATATTGTAATATTAATACAATAGTATTAATTAGTATATTTTGGCAAATGACTTGAATAGCTCTGATTGGAAATGAACTTAGATTGATAGTAATAATCATGTAGAGGAGTGAATCAAAGAAATTGCAAGTGTAAATAAATAAGAGCAATTTGAGCAAGGATAAACGTGAAATAAGTAGTCAGATATTCAGGTACAGCAATACGATACAATACAATATTTGCCCCCGATTATGATAGATCACAATATCAGTGATATATGACAAAACCCATCCACATTATATCATGATATTTGTAAATGAAGGGGGAAAATGTATTAACTATTTTTAAGATGTATTTTATTAACAGCACATATATTTTGTAGAATTGCAACATTGATATGTTCGCTCTGACACTATTAGAAGCGCCACCACATGTACTGTCGCCTAAGTGGTAAATGATAGCAGTGCAAAGCTGATGAATTAGTTCAGATCTTTTGTACCTTTAAATAAATATTGATACTTGGCTACATCAATAATGTATCGCGGGTGGAATAAATCTCAATAAATCAGCCTCGATATTTTGTCCTGGCCCTGTTATTGAATAATCAAATGTAATGTAAAATAACACTGTGCATTCTTCATTGCTGATCAACTATAATAATCCCAACTCCACGTTGCAAATGCTACAGTGTGACTATTGTGAATGCACACATTGCGATATCGATGCTGAAATGATAGATTGTGCAGCCCTACTCATGATAGCAATGTTATGCATATTCATTATCATGATATATTGTATCATTTATATTGACGCGTCTAATTGTCACTTCTGTCATTTGATTTTTACATGCTTGAACTCTTTAGCAGGGTGGATTCTGATTTTGGTTGTCAATGTTCATTCATAAATTGGAAAAATGTCTGAAAGTGATTTCAATTATTCCAAGTTGAGGTGTGTAGGCTTATAAAATATATCAGTCTGCACACAATATATTGTTGTTATAGTTATCATCTTTGGTCTGAGCATGCATTTAGTTTACAATGTTTACTGATATCAAATATATGTTTGCAGGCTGTGTGTTTGTGAAGATGTTTAATTAAAAATCTGTCATGTACCACTTCAAAAAGGTGTGAATATTTATTGCATAATATATTTCCTTTAAGTGGCACTGCACATTAATTGCACAGACCTTACAATTTGAGAACGCACGTAACAAAAAATGCATAAATGATATGTATGGTTATATTAAAATAATATTTTTATAAAATGTTAATACTTATATAATATTATAGTTATTATTAAGTTATAATGTTATAACTAATATTACAACTATAAGATTATAATAGAAATGTATAAAAAATATTATAAGAAAATTATTTTATGATAAATATTAATATAGATACATATATAGAACAAAACAAATTCCCTGTTTCTCTGAATTTGCTATCTAGGTTTAAGTAATGTTAATATTTATTTTATTCTTTAAAGGTTTTTTTTCTCTGAATATGACAATTAGTCAGATTAACAAACATTTTAGGGGGCTTTCATAACGTTCCTAAAGGTAAAATATTGGTATTATGCTGTCTTAAAAATGAATATCTGAAAACATTTGTGTTATTTTTATGCAAAAAAAATGCTCTAAATGATAAAGTTATGTGTTTGTGTACACATATTTGTGTTTTATTCTGTAAACTTTGATGACATTTCTTCCTAACTAAAATGTATTTTATTATAATGTATTTTATATATAATTAGGCATACACTAAGGTACACAGTTTAGGACAAAACAAAGTGTAAACAAGTGTAATAAAGTAAACACTGCCCTAAATCTACCAGTAGGCCTACAGTGGGCTATTTGTTTGGGTTTGTTGACGAGTTAATGATAAACTTGAGCTGAGGGTCATCATCCTAATCTGTGTGGAAACTGGACAGTTGACTGACACTTATAAGCGATTCACTACGCTAAGGAAATAATTTCTTGGTAAAAATTGCTGTGATGATTCGCTTCTGGCTGTATTTGTTCTTTGTGCTCGCGTGTCTCAGTTTCTGGGAACCTGCAGAGACACGAAGAGCGCGATATAAACCAGCACCTCCGAAGCCAAAGAAAACCGAGACACAGAAAGTTATCGAAATACTGGCTCCAGGTCAGAACATCAACATTGATCAGGTAATTTCGACATCCTTCTTGACACGGCAATCAAGTTAATTCGTTTTGGCACCTTGAATATAATGAACGTCACGATTTTCACATTTATAGCCCTGTGGCAGGCAAGTTTAACATTTAGGTGTATATGTCATGCTACTTGTAGCTACTTTTAAAGTCCACATGAAATTAAATTTTACAATGTATATTCTGCTAGATCACATTGTTAGTCTTTAAGTGAATAATAATTTAGGAAAACAGCTTGTTTTGATCATTTAATTCAAAATATAACAATTTGCTTGCACTCTTAAATAGCAGCTATTCTCTGGTGACTTCATACTATATAGTACATTAAAAACAGTATGTAGTATGTAAGAAGTGTGCATCTGATCGATATTACACTATCTCATAATGCTCCTTGAGAGAATTCATGAATGGGAGTAAATCAACAAAACTGAGGTTGGGTCACATGATAATGACAAATGGCGGATGTAGTATCTTTGAGCTCCATTGATACTATATAGAATGTACTTTTTTGTAGTAGGCGATTTCAGACTCAGCCAGAGAGTTGCAACAACAGAAGTCCAAGATGTTCGATCGTCACCTGATTAATATTGTAACCATGGAGAGAGGTGTGACACTGACAACAAGGGTGAGGATCCAACTGCAGGATTTATTAAAGGATGGTCAGGCAAGCAATACTCAGAACAGGAGCAAACAGACGTATAAGGGCAATCCAGAGTCGTGGTCAAAATAGCAGGCAGATGGTTAAAGGCAGGCAGCAGACAGGAATATAACAATAAACATGGCAAGGATCAAAACACAGGTAAACAAACCAGGAAACACGTTGTGGTGTCACTCTATACAGATAACAAGACTCAGACACATTGTGTGTTTGTGTGCTCACTATATAGTCCATGAATCAACTCATGAGAGGCTTCAGCTGTGAGAGTGCAATCAAAGGGGACTAGGATCAGGTGTGTGCGTGCCGTGTGGCATGACTGAATATGTAGTCCATCTCACAGCAGATCTGTAGTTCTTGTGATTGTGTGTGTTTACCAGCGATCTGAGGGGAGAGGATCGCTGGTGATCGTGACAAATATAGACTGAAATAGTTCCAGTAAGTCATTCGCAGTTAATTCAAATAATCTTAGATAACGTTTATTTGTACTCAATCTTATTTTTAGACACTTTGTACCTTTCAAAAGTGCAAAACCATGGGGAACTAGTGAGATGCTCCATAAGCTGAAAACATTCCATTGGATTCAGTTGAGCTGTTGAAGTTCATTGTTGTCATTTTCCATTTAGAAGTAATTTTCTAAATGTTATCCATGTTTAACTTCTAGATTACATGCAAGCAAGCAACCAAATAAAAGATAAAAAAATAAAATAAAAAAGAATTGATTTTCTTCCTGTCACATGATTCTCTCAACATCCTACCCTAAATTCCAGGATGCAAAATGGAGGCAAAGCCTTAAATAAAGGCAATTGTCATTTATTTGTCATTATTAATATTTATCAACATCATCCTCAGATCAAAATAACACTGTAGCAGAGTTAAAGTGCTAATTGATCAGAGAATGATGAACTCCTACTGTTAATCCCTGAAGAAGAACACAAAACTACAACTGACTTCAGTCACAGGTCCCTGCTGTCCACACAAACATGGGTGTTTCAAAACAGCAGCTTTTTCTATGCAGTTTGACTGTTTGTTCACACAAAAACGCAGTATCAGGTCACTGAAACTCAATTTCCAAAAAAAGAATGAATTTTCAAAAGCGACAGGTTTTTGTTTTTTAGAAAATGAAGATTTTTTTTCCCGCTCTTCATCTTGAACTCACACAGTCCCCCAGACCCGTACATTCGACAGTGGCCTCTGGTGGATTTACGTGAGAAGAGCAGGTGCGAATGGCACTCGCGAGAGAAATCTGAGATCTGAAAAAGCGTACACAGTGACAGTGAATTCATGAAAACAAAAAAGTAGCTCCTGTGATGTATTTGGCGCTCTCCAGAAATGTATGTAGGGGTACGTAATCAGAATGAGCCTGGGTTGAATGCTATTGCTATGTCTTTAATATAAAGTAATCACCCCAGGGGTTGCAAAAAATAAATAATCGAAAGGCTGATGGCTTTTTATTTGCATATTATTTTTTAATGTTTATTATTAACAATTTACATTATTAACATTCAACCATTTTGGAAATCGCCAAGCAAATTGTCTCGCGACCCCCACTTTGGTAACCGCTGCTTTAAGCCATGCCCGAAAATGAAGAGTTCTGTTTGTAATTGTACATGTTAAAGTAACCATTTTTGCAGCAATGATAATATCATCATATCGTATATTGTGATAAAAGACAAATAAATTAATAGGCTAAACTGTTTGCTAATTTCTTTACAGCTTTTTCTTATGTATACTACATTTTCCTTTGTAAAAATAATAAAAACAATACATATTACTGACCATTCCAACTGTGTTAACAATGAAACAGCTCCAGCTGAACATATTTAGTCATTTGGGGAATTTTATTTGGGGGGGGAATCCTTTATTTTCACATCCGAATGTCACAGGTATGTGCATATATGTTATATACATTTCTAGTGTGAAATGTTTTTTCTTTCAAAAAGTGAGGTGACATTTGAGTTAAATGTAAAAACGGCTTGCCATACTAGGTCATTAATCTTGCCCGGTGTTGTTTCAAAATAGGGCATTCATACTTCTTTAGAAATGCACGCACATTTTATGACAGAATGATTTACATGTGTCGGTATGTTTGATTAAAATCTCGCTCTCTAGATGAGTGGCAAGTGGCACCTGCTCACTGTGGCTTCTCGGTGTAAGAATCTCCTGGAGAGCGGCTTTAAACTGGAGAGCACGAGCCTCACCTGGACCATCACTGCGGACACGGTGACTGTGAGCACCGTGAGGAAACTGTGAGTCCTGCTTCAGCCATCAGGGGGAGCGCTTTACTATTTTTTATATTTTCAACAACATGGTTCGATTTCTCCAAATATTGGCCCTTTATTACAGCTTGGTTATGACAGCTAACATGGCCAAGATTTTTGCTGCTCAAAAATAAATAAATACATAAAAATAATAAATAATATTTCAAATATTCAATATAATCTAAAAATATGATGAATGTGCATCATATTAGGTGTACAAAATGGCACAAGTAGACCACGGAGTCTTACACAACCTCAAAAAAGTTCTCTTTGGCAACTGCTGCAGACTGTCATATCATTATAGCTGACGCAAACAAAAGCACAGGAGAGTCAAGATACAACTTGCTTTGTCAGACTTATTTGACATGCCATTTTTAAATGCTTGGAAATATATACAACAAATATAACAAAAACAAATGCTAACATTTACATATTTAATTTTATAATTTCTAAAATAATCTGTTATATTAATTAATTAGCCTATTATTGTTTTATTTGTTTTATTATTTGACATAATCTGAATTACGATTTAAATTAATATGATTGAAATTAAAATTTTTATATATAAAATGATATAATTTTACATGAAGCATGCAAAAAAATATGTATATTTTAGACTTGCTTTGTCAAATAAATTTTACATGGGCATTATTCTGACATATTTATAAAAATGTTGCATTATTCTATCTTATGACTGAGTGTTTTTTAATTGTAGTAATTATTTTGTCATGATTTAAGAATAAAAACATCATTTACTGTTATAATAGTTATTCATATAGTTACTTATAATATTACTAATGCATCTTGTCAGGCATATTTAGAACTAATAATATGAGAACAAATTACTGTATTGATAACATATTACTATATTGATTAATCATGACATCTTGATACTTTTACCCCCTTTCTTCAAGACATTTTATGTAATTTAACATCTAACAACATTAAGTATAATCATTTATTCTTTCACATATTTTCATAGCTACAGCTCAGAACAAATATATTGTATCAATATAAATAATATATTACAATAACAATATATATTTTATCATATATATATATATATATTTATATGACGATAAAGAATTTCATCCATATTTTGACATTTTATTTTTTTATAAGTATAACGTGTGTATAACAATATGTTTCTTTCTTTGACCATATTCTCTTTCTGTTCATTGTGCTCTTTCCAAATGTTAGCAATTTTGTGTGCTGGGAGATCAAGCAAAACTACATGAAAACAAAAACCCCGGGGCAGCTCTTCGTCAAAGGCATGTGCAGATGAAGGCCCACTAAATCTATGGTTCTTCTTGATTAAGAAATATTTGTCATTAAGTCTGACCTAGACTCTAACTGACGATATATGTCCACTTCTCTGTACTAATCTGTAGCTTCAGGAGGTAAGTTGGACCCAAATGTGAACCTTTTGAAGAGGTGCAATCCCTGAGACAGTGTATGTAATTTTATTTTTGAGAGTGTATTGATCATTCATTCATTAATTTTCTTTTTGGCTTAGTCCTTTTATTAATTCGGGGTTGCCACAGCGGAATGAACCGCCAACTTATCCAGCATGTGTTTTACACAGCGGATGCCCTTCCAGCCGCAACCCATCTCTGGGAACACACACGCTCATTCACACTCATACACTACAGACAATTTAGCCTACCCAATTCACCTGTACCGCATGTCTTTGGACTGGGGGGAAACCGGAGCACCCTGAGGAAACCCATGCGAACGCAGGGAGAACATGCAAACTCCACACAGAAACGCCAAATGACCCAGGCGCGAACCTGTGAACCAGCGACCTTCTTGCTGTTTGGCGACAGCACTACCTACTGCGCCACTGTGTCGCCGTGTATTGATCAATAATAAATTAATAAATACATTCATACAGTTGAAGTCAACATTATCTGCCTTCCTTTAAAATGTGTGTCCTTTTTTCAAGGTGCTGTTTAACAGAGCGAGTATTTTTATTCACAGTATTTCCTATAATATTTATTTTTCTGCTGTGGAAAGTCTTATTTCTTTAATTTAGCTGGGATAAAATCTGTTTTAAAAATGTATATATTTTATATTATTAAGATTTTTTTTCTCTCTCGATTGGATAAAGAACAAATCTTGCCTAATTATCCCAACTTGCCAACATAATAAGTTACGCCTCTTAATTGCAATTTAAGCTGAACAGTATCTTTTAGAATAAGTAGAAAAGTAATATGCACTGTTACCAAGGTAAAATAAATTTATTATTATTATTATTGTTATGTTTATTAATTTGTTTAAAAATCTTCTCTCAGTTAACAAACTTGGGAAATAAGATTAAACTGTCACAGGAAGGCTGTAAGTTTGACTTAACATGGTTTGGCTTAATGAAATTTGCTTCTAAGATTTTCTAGTAAGGTAATAAAGGATGTATATCAAGGAGATTTTTCCAGTATATTTCCAGTATGCATCTAATATGATAGCGTTCAAATATCTTTTTTAATAAATCCTTTGGGGCTGCTGTGCCTTTTAATTTTGTTCTTGTGCAGGCAAGAGACCGTCTGACGATGTGGACATAATGGTGCTCGAGACGGACTACAGCTCCTATGCTATGCTGGTTTTTAAGAGAGCAGAGAAAATTACTATGAAACTGTATGGTAGGTGTTTTGTCTATTTAAAACGTGGTGCCATAATTGCATTCTTCTATATGTGTTTATTGGGTTTTCGTTATGATTACCCTTTAAAAGCCTAAGTTGCAAACAGTTGTTTATAGCGCATTACTGTTGGAGCAGCCTAAAGTGAGTAAATTGATTAATGCAAATAATTTGTGTTGAAAGGTCGGTCCGGTGAAGTACCTGATAATATAGTGGATAAATTTGAGGATCGAGCGAAGACATTAAATTTGGGATTGGACGTAGTTTTCCAGTTTCCTGACTACGGTGAGACTATATCGACAATTAACTCGTATGCCTATAATAAAATAGTTAATAAACACTTTTGACTCTCGATTCTTTTTATTTTTTTGCAGGTTTCTGTGAGTCAGCGGAAAAAGTTCTAGGTAAGACCTTTGTTTTACTTCCGATAAATAAATTGGAGGTTATTATTTGTTTCAGGAACGACGTAAAAACGATGAAGTAAATTAATAGCTGTTAACTTTGTGTAATAAGCCTAATTATCTGCGAATTTATCGTTATATTGTAGCAATTCTTTTAAATGACTCAAATGAACCGGTTCGTCTCTTGTATGCAGTCGTTTTAGATTGATGCAGATGATTTTGTATAATGCAAACATTATACAACATAGATAAATAGTTTGATTGAATATTAGGCTAATTTGACTAGCCTACTTAACTCTGCAACAATACGTAAAATACAATCCGTGCGAGGAGTTCTGTTAAATGATTCAAATGAATCATATAAACGAACCGATTCATTAAATGAATCAGATTACTCAACAGCAATTTCTGTCCCCTCGGTGTCAGCAACATTTACTGATTGGCTGAAAGAACTTTTACATCCTGCAAAAAGAGCCAATCAAACCACGTGTGCATCACGTTATCTTTCGTAAAGGCACATGTTGCAAAACTTGCACAACCTCAGAATTTGGTTTTGTAACAAAACAGTATAATTTTGCATAATGTCTATTTTGCCTAACAACAACCTAACAACTCTATAATTGCTTTTCCCCCAGATCTGACCTAAGACTTACTGGCCAACATCTTTGATAGATCATGAGCAATGTGAGAAAGCAGCCTGCCAGGAGAACAAAAATAAAATTGTTTTGTAATTTTATGTGTTTTCCAGCATTAGCACTAATTTGCTAGGTGCACCTCTATAATCTTTGATATGGTTGCATCCTTGGTAAAGCATGGAAAGCTGTGTTTATCCTCAAGCCATTTTATGGAACAAAACAGTGCTTATAAAACAAGGTAAAGGCATCTTGGTATAATTGGTGTGGTTTGTGATGTAACTGTCAGAACAGGACTCTGCCTGCCCACCCGTTCAGACTTACACAACACAACGGGGTAAACATGATGCACATCCAACATTCCAAAAAAAGTATCCTGAGGAAATCATTTTCTTATGGAAAAATATCAAACACAGAAACTTTGTTGAACTTGAAATGAGTTTCTGCAGCACTAAACTGACTCTGAGGTGAAAATAAAAGGCTATAAGATGGAAGTGCATGTTTAGATAAACTAAGACTGGTTTAGATATATTAGATTCAAGTTAATTCAATTTTTTTTGTCTCATAAACATCATCTATAATCTACAGTGATTTACACAATAATAAATTAATACAATAATAATAATAATAAAATAATTGCTATGGATTGTTACATTCAGTGCTTTAAACACTCATGGAATCATACAAGTGCACATTTTTCATAAAGTAGAAAATGGTTCATAAAATATTGTTCATACTAGCAAAAGTAGATCTGCTCTGAAAGCCGCCCCTGCCCAAGCCCCCATACTCCCAACGCCCCAACACACACACACACACACACACACACAAACATGTAAAAAAGGTACTCTGGGGCATCACTGCAAAATTATTTTTAAGATGCAAACCATTACACAATTGTTATTTTGTCTTTTTTTATGTTTATTTTTTATTTTAGCACTTATTGTATTACATTGAGTTAAACTAATGAGAAATATTGCTAGCAACAGTACATTTGTTTTTGATGTATTTTATTTTACGTAACAAAAATATGTTTCCTTTTGTGTTTTTCATTTCAGTTAAAGAGCCTTGTTTCTGACAATATGCAATATTAATTTGTTATCCACATTAGTTAACATGCACTGACTGATACTGAGAAATAATTAGACAAACAATGATAAGATGTACATTTGCATTAACATTAAGATGCAAAAACCTCTAAATGCCATCTGAAATGTTCTCCTAAAATGAGATTTTTTTCTCAGCCTCCTGTTTATGTTTAAGTTTTTCACTTTAAAGACAATGAAAAGAACTCATTCATCACTATAAAGGTACCATTTCTGTGCTTACACACACGTCAGAGAAAAATGCTAATTTTAGAAGAAAATATCAAAAAGCATTTAGAGGTTTTTGCGTCAAATTTTTTACTTACATTATCTAATATTAACAAAGGTGATCTTGCTGTAGTTTTACCAAAATTTAATTAATGAGCACCAAATATGGACACTGACTGAAGCTGCATGTTGCATTACAATTATATAGCCTACATATAATATATATTACATTTTTTTTAACTAATATAATATTGTTTTTAAATACATACGTCGCTGTGTAAGCACGAGTCACTCGCCTCATAGACTATTATGAAGGCCAAATAGGGACATCGGTATGAGGGTCAAAAAAACATCAAACACGCATTTACCTGGAAAAAACCACCGTGCGTGTTGGCAGTTGTGTAACGACTGTAATTATCATTCCTGCTG
>CAIGQZ010001197.1:5140221-5205599 GCA_903798205.1 Danio tinwini
TAAACTTGTGTTCTACAGGAGAATGCTCAGTTGCCGCATAATCGCCTCATCAAGCAAAGACAAAGACAGCTTCAGCCGCTCCAATCATTTCAGCTGAAAAACAGATCTGAACTTACTGTCTGCTTTTGGTCTCCTTCACTTTGTATGGAAACATTCTTTGTGCCTTGAACACAGTCATGGTGTGCTCATATTGATAGACCAGTTTGCAACTACAGAGTAATCAAAGGCAGAGGGGAGAGAATGGCAAAGTATTTCCTTACCAAAATGGTGTTTTGAACTCAGTTTTTCATGTTCTAGATTAATGTGTCATTTCTTTAAGCGCTAATGTTAGCTAACATGTCTGATCAGCATTATAGCACACCACCTGTAAAACTTTTATAAGCTGTGCTTCATTTGATTAGATTTTCTAGAATTTACTGTCTGCTTGGTTTTGGTCTTTTTCACCACGCAATCTCAAGCCGAGGGAAGAGAATGGCAAAGTGTTTCCACACCAAAATAATGTGTTTTGAACTAATGATGTGTCATGTCTTTAAGTGCCACTGTTGGATAACATGTCTGATCACCATTATGGTCTGTTCACCCTTATGGCACACTTGCAAGAATGACTTCTTTTTTCTCTTTGTTGGTTTTGTTTACTGCCGATGGATTAAATAGGTTTGCAAAAAAACTCATGTTTGTGTGATTCATTCCAAAGCTCAATTTCATAATGAAAAACAAACACTTTGGACACAAAATACTGTTTATTACTTCTGTATTTACAAATATTTCATATACACATAACATAACCTCTTTTTAGAATCTGTTTATTCCAAATTATACATTTTCTGTATCTGTGTAAAAAATAAAATTTACCCTAAATTTCTTAATAATAACAATAGTAATATTTATTTGAGGGTGAGTTTTACAACAAACAGACCAAAAGCCAAATGGCCACATTCGAGAAATACACAAACATACAAGAATCTAAATTAAAACAAATTTAGATTTCAGCCTGATGTAATGACGGCACACTCTGATCAAAGCTTGTAAATATTACCAAGAAAACCTAAATTACATTCAAGTCATGACAGCTGTTATTGGTAAATTAATGTGGCAACACAGTTTGGTTTTAGAACCAAAATTAAAGCCTTTATCAGCCATGTTGCAAGTTACAACACTTTTCCAGCAGCCAGGGCATAAGGTGATTATTTCTAATTAGTTTTCATTAGACATTCTGCTCATCTGAAGCTAAACAAAGCATTAGCACCGTCGTTTAACGACAATAGACTTTTTCAAGCCCATTCTCAAAACTTGTACTAGTAAACGCATGTGCACATTCACGCCACAATCATCAAAGCTGTTCAAACACAGTTTGTGTAACATGCAATGCAGGAGTCATAATTCAAAATGTATCGCCAGATGCTCAATATCAACTTTAACATCATGTAATGCCATCCACACTTGATTTAATATGCAAGATTATCTAGTTTTGCATTTACCCTACAGCTGTTCAGAACAATGGTTAGCTTTTTATTCTTCAGAATCTAAAGAAAGGTCAATGAATCTTCAAAACATTCACTTGAACATTATAGAGGGTGTAATCAGACACATTAGATGGTCCATTTACACCCGCTTTCATTCTTTCAATACCATCTGCAATCTGAAAAAGCTCAATCAGACTTAGCTTTTAGACAAAAAGACCACTGCTATATCAGAATGGACCGTTTCCTGATTGTAGTTGGTATGGCAGGTCACATGGTAGGCATAAGGTCTTTATGATGCCTCATAATGTGCTGATTCTTCTCAGAAGGTCTTCTGAAACCTTTCGAGCAGAAGTCACAACGGTGAGGATAGTCTTTGGTGTGAATGGAGATCACGTGCCTTTTGAAACCAGACGCATCGCCTGTGCTGTAGTCACAATACTGGCATTGGTACACCCTCCGCTCCCGGTGACCTTTCGACAAACCGGCGCCGCCCAATATTTTCTTACCTCCATGAGCTCCGAGTCCAAACGTCTTCTTAAGACCCTTTTTATCAGGAAACGCCTGTTGCTCCTTGGTGTGCACTGACAAAATATGCCGACTGAGAACAAACGGATCTGCAATCTTGAAATTGCAATGCCTGCATTGGTGCAACTTCTTAGTCTTATGGGCTGCCGAGTGTTTCTTGAGCTCGGACGGCCGGTGGAAGCCTTTGCCGCAGACTTCACATTTATGTGGATAGTCTTTGGTGTGAACTGAAATAATATGACGCTTCAGGTCACTGGAGTTTGAGCTTTTATGGTCACAGTGGGTGCACTGGTGCGTTTTGGCTTCCTCGTGCGTCAAGCTGTGCTGTAGAAGCTCCTCTGGTTCAGTGAACGTCTGAAAACATCGGTCACACTTGTAGGGCATTTCTTTGCTATGCTTGGTTTTAACGTGCGTCTTTAAATTGGACGAATCGGCTGATTTGTAGTCGCAGTAAAGGCATGAGTATGGTTTTTCACCAGTGTGTGTTCTCATGTGTTTCTTCAGCTCTGAAGGATGGCGAAAACCCTTCCCGCACTCTACGCAAATATGCGGGAAGTTCTTGCTGTGAACGGCAAGCAGGTGCCGGTTAAGGAGTCCTTGTTCTGCCGTCTCGTATTCACAGAACTTGCACTTGTGCATTTTGGTGGTTGGTGGTGAGATCTGAAGCTTGGCTTCTCTGTGGTGGTGCTGCAGACGGTGGGAGAACAGTGCCGCCTGCTGGTGAAACTCTTTCCCACACACTTCACACTCGAATGGGGCTTTACTGCTGAGGGTGTGGATCTCCATGTGGTTGTGGAGACTGACTTTTTTGTTAGTGGTAAAGTCACAGTCTGTGCATTGGTATTTCTTTCGGTTGACGACATCCTGGTGGTGGTTCTTCGTGTGGCGCTTGAGGAAACCACGTGACTTAAATTTCTTGCCGCAGAGCATACAAGGGTACACCGTAAGAGGCTGGCCGTAAGGCCCGATGATGATTGCTGAAGTTGAAAAAGTAAACAAAAATTAATGCAATATATACTAGCACTGAGAAAGACTGAGGTTGGAAAGAGACTTTAAGTAAGCGGTTTTCATTTGGTCAAAAAACAAAAACAAAAAAAAACTAAAACTGTACAATCATGAAATGTTATTTACAATAGAATAAATGCTAGCGCTGGGCAATATTGCAAAAAATGTATCACGATATCATGTTTCATATCATTCGATATCAATAAATATTGAATACTTTTTAGCAAAACATTAGGATTTTTTTTTTATTTAACCATGCACAAGAAATTAAAAAAACTAAAAGCCACATCCTTTATTTACAATCGCCTCACTGCTGCTGTATGGCACTCATTTGCGAATATGTTGTTATTCCAACCTGAAGTGACAAGCGCGAGTGCATAATTTCCTTGACGCTCGCACTACATGGGCGTCTCTCGAAACTACGCGACCATCAACCATTTCTCAGAGAATGACAAAGGGAAAAATCTTTGCTGCAGCTCGGATAGCCTACAAGTTTATGGAGAAAAGTAAAAACTGCTGCAGAGTGTGCTGTGTTGGTCTCAAGTAATTAGTCTGCCGTTATTACTGAAATGTGTACATTCCGTACATTCCATACAAAGTGTGAAGCAGATAGGTTAGTTCTACTTACATGCATCGTGATGTACTTGCGGCATTCAGAAAAGTTTATATGTTTTCATTAGGTGTGGCTGGAAAATGCGTACGTGTCATGTGTGTATGTGTGCACCGCTTGCACAACATGTGAACGTCACTCCAATGTGCGTGTCATGCAAGTCGCGCGCCTCCATTGGAAATAACAAACTTACAGCCTAAGCTTATTGGCATTGCTACCAAGGCGCGCTCAGCAGCCACATATCAATAAAACTATAGCTCTTCATTCCGAAACTTCGTACCAAATCTTTTTTTAATAGATATTGACAATGGTGTTCGGTCAATAAACATAGATACCGATTTTATCGCCAAGCCCTAATAAATGCTTTCAATTTTTATTTTTAATGAACACAAAGACAAACATTCAGCTAGCATTCATTCAGTCTCACATGATCACAAGTGTTTTTAACATTAATAATATGAATATACAAGTCACAAACATTTGTGTTGCTTAATATTTTTGTGAACACTGACAGAGGCATTCAAAATGGATTTCTTTGCATTTGCGGTCACTTTTGTAGTTAAAGTTATTAGTATAATGTATCTTAGCTAAATAGAAGTATGCATTTCTTATTTTTTTTATTTTCATTTTGACCACATACATTTGAATATAATATGCAAGATTATATAATATAATCTAACAGTTTAAAGGTTAATAAATAAATGCAAATAAACAATGTACTATAAAAATAAAATATAAAAACCCACATTGAAGCAGTAAAGACGCACCTGTCTGAATGTGCCGAAGTTCAGAGCGTTTTTTGCCCTTGTTCTTGTTTCGTTGCCGACTGAGCCTTTCGATCATGTCAGACTCATCAACATGCAGCAGAGCACTAGCTGCTCCATTCCGGTTCTCACAGCTTTCGCTCTCTTCCCCACCTGACAGACATTATATCAATTATAAGTTACAGCAAATAAGCGGTCTTTCTCACATTATAAACAAACACATTTGTTCTGCAGGTTAAATGAACTCTACAATAAATCCCAATGAAGGAGGTTGTTCACAATAATCTGATTTGAATGACTGACATTACATCGATCTAAATACATTTTCACAAATTGATTCAAATAAATGTAATAAGCAAATATGTCAGTTCTGTACTGGTAAACACATAAATGACAAAAAGAGACACACAAATGCATATTTTCTTGAAATTAACTGCATAATTAACTGTAGAATAATTATGCGTTAACCATAAACCAAGGTTGTTTTACTGACCGTAAGCAGCTGCCCAAGCCACAGGCATGAAGTCTTTGCTGAGAGATGCGTTTTCAAGTGTCCTCTGAACATTTCCAGGGTCTTCACCCCCAACCACCACTTCCATGTAGACCTCATCTGTGATTTTAGCCACATCTGTTTAGGGAAGAACATGCAGTCTCAACAAAGGCGCTCTTCATATTAAAGGGATAGTTCAGTCAAAAATTGACCCAGCATTTGTTCCAAAGCTGTTTGAGTTTCTGTCATCTGCTGAACTCAAAGGAAGATATACTGAAGAATGTTGGGGAAAACAGCCACTGATTTCAATACTATTTTTTTGGTTCCTACTATGGATGTCAATGCCTGCATTTTTTTTTCAAACATTCTGGCTTTGTTTTCAACCAAAGCAAGCAAGTCAACCACTTATCATTTTTGGGTGAACTACCCCTTTACAGAATCACCTTCATATTAAACTGATGGTAATGAGACTCACTGATGTCATCCTGGCTTTGATTGGCTTCGTCCATTGACATGTACACCATCTTCTCTCGTATGGGCAGTCCAGAAGAATCCACCAGCTCCACGGTTTCATCCACATCAAGCTCAGCATCTCCTATGTCAACTGTGCCTCCTGTGAATCACCAATTTAACTCTGTTAAAAAAAACTACACTAGTAAACATATGAAGTGATTTTATGGAAGGATATTGCGGATCATTTTCAAAATCAATTGCAAATTGGATTTTCGAATGCATTTTTAATATGTAGATGCATAAATTGTGACAGTTCAAATGTGATTGCAAATCCCGCATTACACTTTGCATTTCCTATTTTGTGAATGCGCAGTGACTGCCACATTTAAAATAAAAAAGCCCAAAAGTGCATTGTCTTGCAAGCCATGAGCCTGACAAATCTAAACAGCAATATTAATTGCTGCATTTGCTTTTTCTTTTTCCCTGCGTTGTGCTTGTAACCTGCCAAAAGGGAATCACAAATACTTTAGCATTTGAATTTCCGATATCTTTACAAAAACCTGTCAGTCAAATGACAGGGATGGGTCTATTTTATTGACGTGTTTGTTTTGGGAAGTTACGTCACCAGTGCCAGCCCGTCCAAGAGGCAATATAAGTGGTCGACTAGGGCACTGCGTTTTTTGAAGGGCCCCACGAGCGCTGCTCTTGTATATTTACTGTGAACGTAAGCGCAAGGATGAGCGCGTATATATAAATTATTAACAATGCAAATTGAGCAATGCACAAACCACATTAAAAGCGATACAATTCACAACGACAGTGAGAAAAAAAAAAATAGCCTCATAGCTCTGTATAATTCATACATAACAAATAGCTGAAAATGATAATAAATACACAACAACTGTATGAATAAAAGCAGAAAACATTAGAAACATACCCAGCAGCACCACACTCTATTTTACATAACACTGCTCGATATCAGCTATTGGGTGAACTAGAATGACGTAACGTATTCCTACACAGATCCAACATTGCTCACGTATGATATAAACTTCAAAAAGTGTCTTAAAGTCTTAAATAATTTAACGTCACAAGTGTTGTAGCTGATACTGATCGGTCAGCTTGTATTTTTGATTTATTATTTTTGTATTTCATTATTATAAAGCGTATTGGTTTATGCTATACATTTCCTTGTTTTCGGTTGGTTTGAGTCAGATGTCACATAATACCCTTTGATTGATTTAGGCCTTACTCACACTATGTACAGTTGCCTTGAACCAGGCCAAAGCACGCTTGTCCCACCTCCCGTCTCCCCTGACGTCCCTTGATTTCAAGGGCCTTCAAGGCCTGAATTCTGTTCATCAAGGCGTCATTTATTAAATGATTTTTTTTTATATTTATAAAATTTTTAAATAACTGCTATCAACTTTTATTGTATGCAGTTTCAAATTAAATTATAACTTCAGTCATTATTGCTTTTATTACTATTACCAATAATAATAATAATAAAAATATTAATAATTATAATTAGAGTGATTTCTGAAAGATCATGTGACTGTAAACTGGAGTAATGAGGCTGAAAATTCCTCTTTAAAATCACTGGAATAAATTATTAAATTAAATGATGAACCACTTTTGAACAGTTATTTTATAGTACAATAACATTTCACGATTTTACTGTTTCACTTTTATTTGTATTGTATTTTTGATTAAATAAATGTAGCCTTGGTGAGCTGTACAAGCTTATTTTAAAACAGTTTAAAAATCCTACTGACCACAAACTTACCGGTAAAGACCAGTAGTGTATTTGTTTAAGTTTGAGTGAATATTTGAAGAGTTCAGATGCAAAAACCTCTAAATGCCATCTAAACCTTTCTTCTAAAATGAGCATTTTTCTCAGGCTCTTGTGGGTAGGTTTAGTAAATTCACTTTTATGTCGATGAATAGGGTGTTTTCATCGTCTGTAAAGTAAAATATTTTAACATAAACATAGGAGGTTGAGAAAAATGCTGTTTTTGAAGGAAATTTCAAATGGCATTTAGAGGTTATTGCATCTAAACCTCTTTATTTTTAAATGTATTATAGGTTAAATATGTTACAGTTAATACAAATGTATACATGTACATTTTAAAACTATTTTTTGTGCTTTCTTCTTAATGTTTTTACACCAGTAAGCCCAATTTTTTTTTTATCTCACCTAGGGCCCCTCAACCCTACGGGCCGGCACTGCACATCACCCACAGTTGACGTAGTGTTTTGAACTTCACAGTCTATAGTTTTGAAGAATGGAGGTAATTGGTGAAATTGTGAAGGACATTTTGAAGCATTTAAACAGACCCTGTAAAAACCTTGTAAGGATTGTGTTTGGCTAGTTTTTATTACAGCTTTATAATAGTTTAGACAATGACTTGGAGCTTCAATCATATGCAATCTACTATTATTCCAAAATAAATAAAAATCACATGTATATATTTGTGACGTACCCAAGTCATCCTCCCCTGGGTGAGCCTTGATGATGTACACTTTGATGACCTCTTGACCCTCATCATCCTTCTCGACATCTTCTGAATCCTCTAAAGTGCCTTCAATGGTGACCTTAGCATCTTCATCAGACACCACCTTTCCAGCTTCATCCACTGAAAGCAATTGAGTGTTAGATTATAGAAAATGTAATCCATATGTTGGAATGCAGCAGCCATTAACTTCCATAGCATATATTTTCCCCTAATATTGATGTCAATAGCTATGTTTCCATCCAAAGATGCAAATTTGATTCATGCACAGAAATGGAATATCACATAAAATATTATCAAATAAAGCACCATTTCCATTCAATGATTCAAAGAGACACAAAATTGTCATTTATTGATAAACTGGCACCAAATATCAAAAAGAAAAATGGATGTTGCTGCAGTAGAAGAAGCTACTGTGGGCTATTTTTCTTATATAATAAATTACTTGCTCCTCAAATGATGAATCAAAATGCAATGAACGTGCGGTGGCCTTTAGTGATGCGAGAGCACTCTTTGGAAGCGCAGCTGGTGAAGACAGTTCTGGGAGATAAAAAATAAACTACTTGGATGACAGACTTTGGCTAAAAGATTTTAGAATAACTAAAAGAACATTTAAGATGTTTTACAATGTGGTCAGTCTGCTGGTTTGCCCATTAATGCTGTCACACACCAAATTTGTTATGACATTACTTTTCTTATGTGTAAGCTGGAATTTATTTAGTAAATGTGTTTCCTTTGTAGTTTATGCATTTTTCTTATAAGATAAAATGTTCATATTATGGGGTTGTGCGCATCAGTTTTTTTTATTTGCATTTTGAACATTTTAGCAATTTTTTCCATTTCCATCAAGCTTTTTTTATGTGATATTTTTAAATAGGGGCAGCACGGTGGCACAGTGGGTAGCACCAATTGCCTCATAGCAAGAAAGGAGCTGGTTTGAGCCCCGGCTGGGTCAGTTGGCATTTCTGTGTGGAGTTTGCATGTTCTCCTCCGGGTGCTCCGATTTCCCCCACAATCCAAAGACATGCGCTATAAGTGAATTTATTAAGCTAAATTGGCCGTAGTGTAAGTGAGTGTGTGCAAGAGTCTGTGGGTGTTTCCCAATTATGGAAGGGCATCCGCTGTGTAAAACATGTGCTGGATAAGTTGGCGGTTCATTCCGCTGTGGCGACCCCTGATTAATAAATGGACTAAGCCGAAAAGAAAATGAATGAATGGATATCCCAAAATGTGCATGAAAATAGGTGAATGGAAACAGAGCTAATGAATATTGTATTCTATATGAACATTCTTAGTGTTTAACATATAAAAAAACTAAAAGGTATGCAAAACCACTTGAGGGCTAGCAAATATCTACAAATCCTTTTCGCTACAATCTCACTCACAGGAGATCATCAGATAGTCTCCGCAGGTGTCTGAATCCTCTTGAACCTGAGCGTCGGTCACCACATCCACCTGCAGCCCTTCATCCTCCAGAGCCACATCATCTGGTGACATCACACAGGTCTCCACGGCGATGGTGCCAAGCCCTTCATCATCGTCATCATCAACATCGTCTTCTTCATCAGTGCAGGGCACATACTCGGCCACCACGTCCTCGATGGCCTCCTGGATGACCAGCTCCTCATGAGTAAGACCGTGCACAGAGATCTTCTCACCCTCCACATCAGACACCAGCACTGACTCCTGCAGCTCCACCACCACCTCGTCTTCTTCTCCATCGCACTCTTCTCATAGAAGAAGTTACAAATTCCAAAGCATTAGGGTGAGACATTGTTTTTTTCATACGCCTGCCAATTTAGAGATTTTGATGTCAAAAAGTGTTTTTTCACTCTCTGTCTATTCTTACTTCTTTTTTTTTAACAACCTCCCAACGTCCATATTCATGATCAGTATCAGGTTCAGCTATTCCAAATTTAAAACGAGATGTTTAAGATTACTTAAAAAAAAAACTTTCAATCTAAATCTGGTTAGAAACTTTCAAAAATATCAACAGAATAAAAACAGTTGCTTAAATGTATTTTTTATCCTAAACCAATTTTTTTTATCTGACTTCATCTGAGAAATGTATGCAAATTGGAACACATTTAATAAAAAGAATGCCTCATTTGCATATTTAAATTGCACTTTTTTTAATGCAAAAAAATTCTTTTCGAAGTTGTTTAAACTGTTAGTTTAAAGTTGTGTGGCAGCAGTATGTGAAATTTAATATAGCCTGTCTCTAATGGTAAACATTTATTAGTTCCCAATGAGTTGTATTAGTTTGTAACTCTTTTGAAAAGAGCACAATCTAAATTGAATTTAAAGTGATAGTCGCCAAAACGGCATAATTTGGATCAAAGCCCAAAAGGAGCAGTTTTAAATAGTTATAAAACATTATGTGTGGAGTATTTTGTGCTGAAACTTCACATACAGTACTTCACATGCAGTCTAAGGACATCAGAGACTTATTTTACATGTTGTAAAAGGGGCATAATAGGTCCCCTTTAAACATTACATTTTAGAAAATGTATAATTTTTTTATTCTTAATATAATCAATAAAGCAGGGAAATAGGGTATTAACTATTAGTGGGCTAACCTTAAAGGGTTAAAAGTCTCAGTGGTTTGGAACGACACGAGGGTGAGTAACTAATAACAAGATTTTCATCTCTTTAATGTCTTAAAGATCATAAAAACAAACAAAAACAAATCTGAGAGACTTCAGCATAATGACTGTTTATTTACCTGTCCCATGGAATATGATCTTGGGCTCATGGGAATGGAGAGAGAGAACCGTTACATCTTCCATTGTCTCCACCGGTCTTCTGCATAATATAAGATCTACAGGAACAAATGGGGGGGGGGGGGGGGGGGATAACGCACAAGTTCTTTAAAAACAAAAGTTTTTTTTTTTTTATTCAATGCAAGTTTAGTTGTATAGCTCTTTTAACAATAAATATTCTTCCAAAGCAGCTTTACGAAACAGTACATTGAGATGAAGGAAACTACAGCACATAAGAAATGAACAAAACAATTAAGGTGTTCCTGCATTACTTTATTGCATCTTCTTTTTTATTGCTGATCAGGTGTCTTGATATATTGTACAAAATGTAATACTTCTACTACTACTACTACTACTACTAATAATAATAATAATAATAATACTAATAATAATAATAATTACTATATAATTACTTTATAACAAAAACATGTTGATTTACTGCGTGAATAGAATTAAAAACTATGAAATTACTTAAAATTGAATGTAATAACTTTTCATAAATATTAATGAATAAAATTAATAAACTTAGAAATAAAAATGGTTTGCCAATATTGATTGTAATGAATATTTGTAATGCACTTGTTGAACTTACATCAAGTGAACATTAATGTTGGTTTTGCATTTAATTCAGACAAAATTGTAATAGCTGCGTATTTCTCATTTATAGGCCATAACATTAAAGTTATATTTTTGTAAAGAATCTACCATAATAAATAAATATTGGCAAGGCTTTAACATAGTGGTCTTTAGTTAACATTATGTGTTAATGAATAGACAACAAGCAAAATGTTTGCTAACAGTATTTATTAATAGGCTAATGTTAACTAAGAAACAAACAGTTTTTCATTGTTAATAATTTATTTTAGATTAGGTGCATTAAATCAAATTTACTAATACATTACAAAAATAGCATAAAGCACAGTGTTTGTTAAAGTAGAAATTAACATTAATCAACACAGATAAAAGTTCAGAAGTATTTTGATGTAATGTAGTTAACTAATGTTAATAAACTAAATCTTATAAATCTTAAATCTAATCTGAATTAAACCTGCTAGAATTTTTTTAGCATGCCCTTGTGTATGTTAATAATCAAATTACAATTAAACAAAGTACCTTATCTTGAGCTGTGCATATTTCTGAGTTTATGAATTAGAAATACTTTCAATTACGACTTAAACAATCCACATTTATTGTCCAAGTAACAGTGCTCAGAAAAGAAGTAGGTTTAGCACACCAACTGTAACCCAAATAGACTCCCATGAATCCCATAATCTGATACTGTTGTGTTGACGCCTCTCCTCCTCCTATCTGTTTACAGTAAAAAGGGCGTTCCCTTATTTAGCCTTGACTATATCCCGCCCATCGTTATGAACCAGCAGCCACGCCCCTTTCCCTAACCATCGCCATTTTGAATACATTAAAATAATGCATTAAAT
Organism: Danio tinwini; assembly: GCA_903798205.1. Taxonomy (NCBI): domain Eukaryota; kingdom Metazoa; phylum Chordata; class Actinopteri; order Cypriniformes; family Danionidae; genus Danio; species Danio tinwini. The sequence goes on from CAIGQZ010001197.1 coordinate 5,152,243, forward strand.
CTCATAAATATATACTTTAGTCCGACAAACTAACACTAAATATAATCCCAAATACAAACTGTTGTCAACATACATACAAAATCAACGTGTAGCTCTATTAGTGTATATAAAAACAGTCAAGTAGGTCGTCAGAGTCTTGTCTCCGCGGCCTACTTTAGGCCTCTGCAGGCCGCAGCTCGCTGCTAACAAAAGGCCTACGCGCCATTAGAGCGACGTTAATCTCGCAAACGCATAAACACGCACTTCACTTCCGCTCCAAACCAACAAAACCTCACACATGTGTATTTTAAGACTGTGTTAAACCCCGAGGCCTACCTGCTGTAGTATATTTACGATTTGTTCCCAAGGCCGTGCGGGTTTGCGTCTCCCACCCCCAGACTCGGGCAGGATCAGACGGGGCTCTTGTGTGAGTAGGGCGGGCCGCGGTGGAGCGCGGAGGGGAGGGGCCGAGTTTGATGCGCTCCGCGGCGCTGCAGCCTCCAGCTCCTCCGGCTCTTACACCGCCTTCAGAGGCGCACGTCACTGCCTCACAGCCGCAGGAAAATGCGGAAGGAGTCTCAGACGAGTGGCCGCACTCCGGCGCTTTTGGCAGGCCCGCAAATTCGGTTTTTCTACGGTTTTCAAAACAGTCGGTGTGTAATAAAAGCGGACGAATTGCTTTGTTTTTTGGTTGGCGCTTTTGAGGGAACGTTTGTGGAGTTTAATTCGTGGTGCGCGAAAAATGATGCGGAATGATTAGCGAGCTCGGGATATTAGCCAGTTATGAATTTACGATTATAAATATGGTTTACAATGACCATTACACTGTTTTGTTAGAAAAAGATCGCTAAGTAGTACATTTACACTGTTCAATGCGGATACGGTTGTTGACTTAATGGTCTTTACCGTTTTTTTGTTTATTTGATACGTTTAGCTATGGAAAGAAAAATAAGAGACGACTTGGAAATAAATGACTTATGATTTATAGGCGTTTTTGTAAAATAGGTTTGTTTTGTTTCATTTTGTAAACTACTGATGACATTTGTTTCGAGTGTTAAATAAAAATGTAATTTGGAGCTTTTATTTTTTGCATAAACAACCATGATTTTCAGTCAACACAAAGTAAAACATTTGCTATTCTGACCAATCTTCCTTTGTGAAAAAGCCTACATTACTTTTAATTTCTTTTTAAATTAGTTCATATTTTATTTGGAAATGTTCTTAGACCTTTATAGAACAAGATAAACATGTTTATAGCTTCTTTTATATATTCTTCATTGTTAAATTTATTGAACTAACATTTTTCTTCAAATATAGTTACACGTCCAGTATACTTTGAAGAACACACATAAAAAAAAACTAGGCAAACATAATAAACAATGTACAAATTGTAAAGACAAATGCTAGTAATATAATGATACAATATGAGATACAAATGGCCAAAATTATGGTAATAATATTAATACATTATCCCAATACATTATTTAAATATATATTACTGTGTGTACATTTCAGGCATTTATTTTTTGGTCGCACTTTACAATAAGGTTTCATTAGGTAATGTTAATGTATTTACTAACATGAGCTAATTATGAACAATACTACATTTATTAATCATAGTTCAAGATTTACTAATGCTTTATTAACATCCAAATTCCTGCTTGTTAACATGAACTGACAATGAACGACCGTATTGTCAATAATTAACATAAATATATACTGTTATAAATGTATTGTTCATGTTAGTAAATGCATTAACTAACATAACCTAATACAACCTTATTGTAAAGGGTTACCTAGTTTTCAAATACTTTTTGGATAAACTTAAAAGTCAGTGTTGTTGGCTGAAGGTGATTTTTCTTTAACATTTTTAGGACAACTGCCACTCATTCAAAAGCCTCAAAGCCTGTTCATTGACCATATTCATCAGTCTTTCAGCATACACTGACAAAAGTCTTATCGTCGATCCCAGTTGTAAGAGCAACAAATAATAACTTGACTTATAGTTGATCATTTAGAAAAGTGGCAGAAGGTAGATTTTTCAGATGAATCATCTGTTGAACTGCATCCCAATCATCACAAATACTGCAGAAGACCTACAGGAACCTGCATGGACCCAAGATTCTCACAGAAATCAGTCGCGTTTGGTAAAAGACAAATCATGATTTGGGGTAACATTCAATATGGGGGCATGCAAGAGATCTGCAAAGTGAATGGCAACATCAACAGCCTGAGGTATCAAGACATTTGTGCTGCCCATTACATTACAAAGCACAGGAGAGGGTAAATTCTTCAGCAAAATAGCACTCTTCATACCTCAGTATCAAGTTCCCGAAAGCAAAAAAGGTCAGGGTGCTCCAGGATTGTCCAGCCCAGACACCAGACATGAAAATAATTAAGCATGTCTGTGGTAAGATGGAGGAGGAGGCATTGAAGATGAATCCAAAGAATCTTGATGAACTCTGGGAGTCCTGCAAGAACACTTTTTTTGCCATTCCAAATGACTTTATTAATAAGTTATTTGAGTCGTTGCAGAGATGTAGATGCAGTCGTCCAAGCTTATTGGAGCCATACACAATAGTAATTCTTTTTCCACTGCACCATGACTTTATATTCTATAATGTACATTATTTCTGTTAAGTGACAAGACTTTTGTCTAAGTCAGACCTTACTGTCCTAATTAAAAATCAAGGCATGATCATATTTTATTTTGGTAAAATAAGGATAATCCAGAGGCCTTTGCCTTTCATATAAGCCATTTCTAATACTAAATGATCAAGTAGAAGTCAAGTTATTATTTGTTGTTCCTACAACTTGAAAAGGCGACAAGACTTTTGTTATGTAGTGTACAGTAATGTTTGTTCAGGAACATAAAAAAAGTAAAAATCAGTCTTGAATCAGTATTCCCACTATTAATAAACCTTCATGCCACATTAAACATTCATGAGACATGTTTACAGCACTGGTTGGCCAAGGTTCTTCCCCTTTTTTAAAGATCAAGTATACAATTTAACTGCAATCAAAATATATGCATACTAAAGAATTATATTATAACAATCTGCTGTTATGTGAAATGAAGCACAATAATTGGTTTGATCCAAAAGGTTTTTTTTATTTGTCATCACTGAAAGATGTTGACAATTTCTTCGCCAAGCCAAGGAATAATGTTTTCATTGCATTTCTCATATAAATGACACCAATCCGTCCTCAGAGGATGGCGAACATCTTAAAATACAGGGCCAGTGCATTCCCCTCAAAAAGAGCCTTTCCCTTCACTCTGCGCTGATGGCGAAACACGCTGGCCTGTGCTCGAGTGTGTGTGAAAATGGTTTAATAATTATGTCCGGTAGAGAGACAGTGCCAGCCATTGACAGGATGTGGTCACTCCTCAATCATCGTCCACTGTTGGTGTGATGGTTACACCTCTCCTGATCTGCCCCCATCCGATCAAACTAAAAGAAAAAGAGAAAGTGAACGTGTTAACTGCACTAAAGTCTTCAGAAAGCATAAAATTCGACACCGCTAGACTTTTGCCACATGCACTTAATTTTGCAATCATGGTAATCCATTATTAACCTGCTTTATTCCTTTACTGTATTATGAATGTGTGAAATTTGACAGGAATAATTAAGCAGATTAGTTTAGTTTAAAGCTTTATTAATCCCCTTGGAGCAATGGTGGTGCTTCACATATAACAAGAATGACACACTTAACACAAACACCAACACTTAACATCAAGTACACACACAAAAAAAGAATAATTTATACATAATACTACTAATAATGATAATAAAATAATAATAATCCTTCAGCAGCGCAAATTCATAGACTATGCTATATTACAAGCTAAAAGAATGATAGCTCTTAGTTGGAAAAGGCCTGACCCACCAGTTATTGGAACTTGGATTAATGCCATGGCACAGTGTATGGCCATGGAAAAAGTAACATATTTTATTAATAACAAAATGGATGTATATGAAGAAATATGGAAGCCGTTTAATTACTACATTAACAACAATAATATTGGTCATTTATTACAAGAGATGTAACTAAGTAGAGTGAATTTCCTGTTTTTTTATTTTATTCTTATTTATTTATTTTTTATGTGTGTTCTGTTTGTCTGGATAATGTAACTTTATGTGTAAAGTACAGTAATGTCATACTTGGTTTTTGGGTACCTAGCAATATTTGTTTTGTAATTTTAAACTGTCTATTGTAAGAGAATTTTATGTAATTATATTGGAGAGAAGAGAGTGATGTTCTTTTGTTGGGGTGGGAAATAATTGTGACGAAATGGAACTGTGTTTTTCTGTTATCTATCTTGCATAATCAAAAACAATAAACACATTGTTAAAAAAAAAAATTATAAATCCATCGATTAACTACAAATAGTACAATAGTACCAATAGTACAATAGTACAAATAGTATTAATTTGTACAATAGTAAATATATAACTGTTTGTGAAACATCTTTTTGTCCTTAAATGTTGCCCAAGGAGCATCCGCTCAAAATATTGGTTTAAAATTCCCAAGAAATCAAAACTAACCATATGTTTGTGTTAGCTCACATTGTTAGCTGTTTTTTAGTTATTAGATTAAGCCCCTTTTAATCTTTAATCTTTGTTTTTTTTAGGTAAATTGTTAGATTATGCACATCTTAGCAAATGGGCGTGGCTAACATATTTAATCATGCCACTCCAAACGGTCAGTTTTGACAACAAACAGAAACAGTGAGCAGGAGGAGTCTGTTAGGTTGTAATAACTCTACCCAAACACTTTTCCCCATCTTTTTGAATGAAATGCCTACTTTACTACATCCATTCATCCTACAGTAGAAAAAACAAGCCACGCCCACTGTTTTCTCATTTAATATTCTGTTTCTCTAGAAACTGCATCACAATACAGAAAAAATATAATGGTCGCAGCTTCCGGTTCATAGGGACTTTATAGGGTGTGTGCCATCTCCTATTATTTTATGAGCCATCCTCAACACCTGCTGTTTGTAATAGGATGCATTACTTCGCAGGGGAAATCCCAAAGTTAAGCACAAATTAACAATGCCCTTAAGACAATTCTTGTTTTTTTATAGACAGTGAAGAAAACCAGCAAATAAAGGAAAAGGACAAAATACTTTCAACAAACATTATAAAAGGTCTTAAGAATAACTCACAACATTAAATGAGTTGAGTTACACAATAATTAATAATTGTATGCGTGTTTAGATCAAATTTCAACCTGTTATCAATAATTGCTCCTAGGTACGTATACTCCTCCACAAGCTCGAGCATAAGCATTTCTTTGGTTTTTGACTCATTCAGGTTTAGTTTCGTTTTATTCCACCATGAGATAAAGTCGTGAAGTAGTCCGCTTTATTTTTTTACAATTGCTATAGATGTTTTAAGGCTGTAAAACCCCTCACTACAGACTTTGGCCCAATCCCAATTCTATATTTGTACCCCTACCCCTTCCCCTTGACCCTTAAAAACGAGTGTGAAGGGGAAGGGCTTCAAAATTTACCCCTAAGAATTGGGACAGCACTACGATACCTGCACAGGTCATCATAATCATAATCATAATCTCTTGCTTCATATAAGATCAGACGATCACGACAAGACATATATTATGTTATCATAACGATCTAATGTGGCAATAAGATCGTAACTGTACTGTGTATTTACACAGTGGCCGTATTCATCTATGTAAACAGTCAAAAACAACATTAACATTATAGCAGACACTGTAAAATGCTTATTCTCAGCCACTAGACTTTTCTGACAGGGTATTCTATGTTATGAATGTTGTGGGACTGCTGTACAGGAGTTATTATTAGGGAACTTTTGCGGTTTTTATTTTAGCTTTTTTTTTATAAAAGCATGATGGTAAAACATGAAAGCGGTTATGAATATAATAAAACGTGTTTGTTTGTTGTAAAAATTTGTAATAATGACAAAAAATATATTAATTTGTGGATCTCCTTACCTCCAGGTGCAGCGAATTTTTCTTTTTTCGAGTGTGGTCCTAAAGAAATCTTTATTCGAAGGGGTGTATACCCCTTGCCCTTAGCCCTACGCCTTCAAGCTAAAGAGAATTAGGACACCACTACCCCTTAACATTAACGCGCAAAACGAGGGGTAGGGGTAAGGGGAAGGTCTAAGGGGTAGAATTGGGATTGGGCCTTTATACACCATTTTCTCAGACAGGCATTAACATTTTCACACTTTTCTCTCTTGTTTAAAACTCACGCACAGCAAATTACACACTTCCCTACAGGTACGGTTTATTAACAAGGTATAGTCAAATACCGGCCTGGCATACATAATACATCGTTTATGGTCGTTTTTTTACAGATATACATCTATAAATGCAAATAATTTTGAAAACGTGCCATAGACGGAAACATTTTTCAAAATGAAAGAGATTTCCATGTTTGGCTACCTTGCAGCAAGTAAATCTGGACAAGAGATCATTTTAGTATAGTGATTTTTGTGCATGTAAACATGCTCGATGGATCATGAACTTATTTTGAATGAATCTTTGCTCACCGCCAATGTTTCTCCACTCTGCGACTCAAGGCGATCTTCTCTCCCACCTCTGTGCACACAGGGTTCGTGAGCACAATCTTAGCCAGATCAGCTTTGACTGCACTCACACGGCCTCCTGTTGACAGCGAGCCAATGTTTACCATCAGCACTTCATTCTTCGACAGCTTCTGGACCTGCGGGCCAAATCAAATCAAAGAAAACTGTAACCGCTTTTTTAAAAAAGTGCAAGGGTACATTGAAAGCAGACTACACAATTCCCACTCTTAGCCAAATATAAACTTTTCCCTGACTTCCATTCAGGTCTTAAAAGCTGAATTACCATTAATGAATTAAAAAATAAGGTCATGTTGTTCTTTGCATAATTATAAAATAGTTCAGACTTGAATGACATTTTTCATTAATTTAATAGCCATTATAAGAGCAGAAATGGATAATTTACCTCTGATTTTGAAAAGAAAGGTAATGCAAGTAGATTAAATACAAAGTCAATACAAATACACAAATGAAAGTGAATTTCCTCTGGACGGCACGAATGACAGAATTAGTCTCAAACACGTTCTCCATGCAAGTTCAAATGAGTAAACTCGAAAGGAAAATGCAAATCTTTGGCATTTCTCTTGTATATGCACCTCAATTGAAAGGTCAAGCTTAGTGACTGCCAGCTGACGAGCAGGAAAGGTAAAGAAAATGGTGCTAATAGCTGAAAATAGCCTAACCTTTATAATAGGGAAAAGTAGGAAAGAGAAATGGTGAAACAACATGATATAAAAAAAAATAAAAAAAAAACATGTTACAGTATAGAAAGACTATATTTTGATGAATGGAAACTAAAATTTGAAGTCAAAAGTCCCTAATATTCCATGATTTTCAATGTCCATGAGATTTCAGAAATTCCATGACCCTTGGGAACCCTGTATATCCACAAAAAAACTATGAGGTAATCTAATGTCTCTCAGTGACATGGCCAAAATATTCCACAACATATTTCTTCCCATATCATACAATATCACACAAATGAATGATGGATATAATGCACAACCAAGATGTAATGGCACCTTGGGTATACATCATTTCTAATAACTAAACGGTAAGTTGTCAACTAACTTCTGCCTAAACTACTTTTACCACACCTCAAAACACTATTTACATTAGGGCTGAACAATGTATTGTTTGAAGACTGATATCGCATTGTGTGTATCTACAATAGCCACATTGCATGATTACATTGTTTATTAAAGATTAAAAGATATTTTTAAATATTACCATGTTATTTTACGTCTGATTGTACTTGAATACTGCTACACTCCCCAGAAAACAATTACTTATTTTTGCTCTGTCATATTTATATATGCTTGTAATTTATTTTTTATTTATGCTGATGCACTGCATAGAACAAGACTTGATCATCCCAGTCGATCTAAATTAAATGAAAGCTTTTTAAATAGAGCTGTTCAAATCAACAGGTTGAAATTATATTCATATTGCAGCCAAATAAAATATCACTATGTTAGATTTTTCCAATATTGTGAAGCCGTAGTTCAGATGCTGTATTTCAAGACATTTGTTAGGTTTTTGACCTCAAACATCACCTCTGTGTTGTACTAGTTTTATATATATCTTAAACCCTTCTGTTTTGTGATATGGAAGTGTCATCCGGTCAAGATTTGCTTAAAACTACTTTAGCCATATATAACCAAGTATAACATGTTCATCATCCAATCTGTATCAAGCAATCAACAGCACCGTAGTATAATGAAATTTTATCAATTGCTAAAAGATGCACGTCTATGGAAAAGTTCTGAAACGGGGTGCCCAACAAAAAATATGCAAACCACATGTGAGAGTTTGTTATTAAGTTTTGAACCAAGATGTGCTAATGTTTTTCTATGCCATCATACTACATGAATACTACGCACACGTTACACGTTGTTTTCTTCTGCATTCTGTGTTTGAAGCTTAATTATAAAGTTGTCGAAATGGTACAAACCAAATTAAACTATAATAATTTCCAACAAAACTATATAAAAATAAGAGTTCCAGCTACATTTTCCTATAGCGGTTCATTCTTCTGGCTTTGGACGTTATTTGTGCACCCCTCTATTTAATTGTAGTTTAAATAAAACGCTAAAAAGCTGTTGAAGCAAATCTCAGAACAGCTGGTAATAAAGAAATTGTGAAGCAACCTCATGTATTGATGCAGTACATGATGAAAACAGCATGTCTGCTAGCGTTTTCTTTACTACACTATGAAATCCATCACTCATTCACACAGAGACACTCATTTCTGCTGTGTGATCAGTTAAAATAATAAATAGAGGGAAAATGCTAAGACTGTGTCATCTTTATCAGCATAAATTCTCAAAGCTCAGCATTATATAACAAATGCTTATAATTTTATCCAGGTCTCACTGGAAAGAGATAGTAATATGCGACTTCCTGGCTAAATCAAGGATTAATAATAATAATAATCATGATCACCACCCAGCTTTGACCCGACAGTTTCATTGTTCATAAGGTTATTTCTTATGCAACATCACATTTTAAAACCATCCTGTTTCTCAATTTGCATCACTTTCATGATATATATAAAAAAATCTCATTAATAATCTAGTATTTTGTGGAGCAACAACCACAACAACGACAAAAAAAATGAAAATAATAACCTTGGCTGCTTTCTTGTCCCCTTCAGTGCGCACACCAAGCAGTCTTCTTAAGAGGAAGTAAGAGATCTCCAGCTCTGTAAAGATCTCAGGAAGAGCCCCCACCGCACCGAGGACCTGACCCACCATTCGATCCGCTCTGCACAGTGTAGGGTCAATCTTGGTGCCAACACCTGCAACACAATGTGCATAGCAAATAGTAAATCAATCATGTACTACATTTTTGCAGGAAAAAAAATGAATTAAATGGCACAAATGTACAAATTGAAGACTTTTGAATCAAAACAGCAGATCCCTATGGAGCTATTCGTTTTATGCTTTAAATCATCTGGTGTCAAAAAACATTACACAGTGACTATAACAAATACTTCTGCATGCTGTTTGTGTTGCTCTGCAATAACACTTCTGAAATGCCAGCTGGCAGTAGGGCTGTGCAATATGAGCAAAAGAAACTGATCATGATTTTCATGAACAATATCACGATTTCACGATTTGACACAGATATTTTACAGCAAGAATCTCAAACATATTTCCAAAGGAAAACAATTAGATCTTTATCAAAGACCTGTAACATGTCTCTAAAACACACAAAAGGCAAAAAAAAGAAACAAAAAAAAATTCACCTAGTAAACGTGTAACAAACTGTCTCAAGAACAGACCGTGTGTGTGTGTGTGTGTGAATGTGCGCTGTCAAACACATGCAAGGCTTCGATGTTCTGTTTGACCACATATCTGAAGTAGTCGCCTGTACCTTTATATGTGTCCACAAAACAAATATCCACAGATTTGTTTTGTCATGCATAGATCATAGACCTCTTTGTGACGCTGCCATGAAATAGGCCATTCAAGTATTTCCAATGGAGGCACCCGGCTTGCAGGCATATTAGGAGTGACCCGCCTCTTTTCAGGCAAACTAAATTTTACTTTTCAGAATGCCACACTTTGAGTCACGTAATAAGAACTGAGCGATCAGCTTCATACTTTGTATAGTATACACATTACAGTAGACTAATTACCTTACACAAGACAACCAAACACGCAGTGCTTAGCTCTTAGTTGGAAAAGGCCTGACCCACCAGTTATTGGAACTTGGATTAATGCCATGGCACAGTGTATGGCCATGGAAAAAGTAACATTTTATTAATAACAAAATGGATGTATATGAAGAAATATGGAAGCCGTTTAATTACTACATTAACAACAATAATATTGGTCATTTACTACAAGAGATGTAACTAAGTAGAGTGAATTTCCTGTTTTTTTATTTTTTATTTATTTTATTCTTATTTATTTATTTTTATTTTTTATGTGTGTTCTGTTTGTCTGGATAATGTAACTTTATGTGTAAAGTACAGTAATGTCATACTTGGTTTTTGGGTACCTAGCAATAATTGTTTTGTAATTTTAAACTGTCTCTTGTAAGAGAATTCTATGTAATTATATAGGAGAGAAGAGAGTGATGTTCTTTTGTTGGGGTGGGAAATAATTGTGAAGAAATGGAATTGTTTTTCTGTTATCTATCTTGCATAATCAAAAACAATAAACACATTGTTCAAAAAAAAAAAAAAAAAAAAGCTTTCATTACAAGTTGATTTAAAAAAGCTTTTTTTTCAGTTGAATAAAATATTTTCCATTCATGTATTTCATCATTGAAGATTTATTAAAAATAGTGTAAAAAAAAAAAAAAAAAAAAAAAAACACGCAGTGCTTTTTAATTTTCTCCAAAAATAAAACTTGTATTAGAACTGCAGCAATGTTTTGTTAGTTTGTCATACTCTGAGAAAACGATTGATGGGTGGCGAGTAACAACAAAGGAGAGCGACAGCAAAGCGCATTGAATGCTGAAGAAATGACACACTCAAGCTTTCCACATGATTTTAGACGTGATGTGAACGACAGGTCATACAAATTACCTAGTTCTGCAATACATCAGCCTTCCTGTATTACAAAGTAATCCCACATCACAGATGTTGAATTTTTTTGGGCACCAAGTCCTCCTGAGGCTATTTGTCATTAAGCTCGGTCTCCTGTTCTCACGATTGAATTAAATGGCATAAAATCATGCTGTAGGGTGATTTAGAAATTGCACATGTTCAAATGGCGATTTCAATACAATTTCAATTAATCGCACAGGCCTAACTGGCAGTGAGGTTATGTTCCTCTGTCGAGTTTTTCGAAGGTGTTTTTTTTTTTACTGAACACTACCTTAACATACAAGTAGCTAAAACTCGCTCATTTAGAGTTGGGAACCAGCACACATGCAACTACTATCCATAAGGTGAATACAAAACAAATAATTTTTATACAGAGCTCCTACACAGGACTCAACACTTGTAAACATTCGCTCTAACGAGCTCGCTGCTCTCCTGCAGCTCTCAGCACCACCCACACTTGTCAATGCTACCAAACAGACCAATCACAGAGCTTGCACTACACGTTGTGACATGCAGTTACATTTTTTTGAGAAGTCAGCCATGGCGAGGGGTATACGACCAAACAAAGGATGTGCCAGACCCTACACATGAGCTCAAAGTGCACATACACCCCATTGGAGAGAAAATGGGACACAATTAATTAAACTAAATTGATTTCATAATTAAAGTTGTAAGGATGATAAACAGCTTATGTTTGTGTTCTAGTACCCAACTTTATCTGACTTTATGTGGAATAATATTGGATATAAATATATTATTGAATACGAATTGGATTAGATTAACGGCAAATGAGAGAAAAAAAGAGACACGCATGTTAAAAAAAAAAAGAAAAAAAAAAGAAGAAGATCAGGATACAGGGTAGGGAGTTTCATAGTGGGCATGTGGCCAACAACATCAAAACAGCGTTGTTGAGGTCAGCTCCAACAAAGGCATATCCTTTGTAATACGTTTGTAATATAACGCTAAAAATACTCCATACAATAAGACTTAATATTCCTGCGATACTAATAAATAATCCTACAATTGGCCTATGCAATCAAATAATGTACTACAGGAGCATGTGTGCAATACAGATGTGTGTGCATGAGTATTGTATACTTTCATTCTAAATTAACTTGTATAACATCAGTCCATTAATCATTATGTATTTTTTTGTAAAAGCAAAGTTTGTAGGGGATTCATCCTGCAAGATTACAAAGTTCAGTATTAAACCTAAAATCTGAACGCAAGCGGTCACAATACAGTATACGTCCAGGTTAAAATAATAATTTGTAATGGAATCACTGAAAAGATGTTAATACGATGTGGAAACAGGGAACCCCGCCCTATTACAAGCACAATTACATAAATTCAGCAACATTAAAGTTTGCATACCAATAAGGCCACCAGGAGCAGCATACTGAAGGTCATTGTGTTCGGCAAAAAGTGAGACGATTTTGGAGAAGATGGGTTTGCACATTAATTTCCCTTCATGGTCCTTTGAAACGATACCTGGTCTGACCTCAAGCTCCTGTCCGACCTTGAACCAAAATAAACACAGAGGAAAACAGCATTAAAAGAGGAACAGTAAAGCAGAAGGCTTGCCTCACAATAAACCTGTTCAGTAATTTTGGAACAGAAATGGAGCTTTAACTGCCTCAAACGAGTCAGAGTTATACCTTCAGGACACCTTTGAGGATACTTCCTCCAGCTACACCACCTTTCAGATCATCTACTTCACAGCCAGGCTTATTGACATCAAATGATCTGATTACTGTGGGAAAAACACAATCATTTATTTAAACGTTCATAATAAGTCCTCTTTAGTGGCATTCAAATGAAAGCTCATACCAATAAGGCGAGGCTCAGAGGTGAAGTCGCGGACAGGCACAGGGATCTTATTTACAATGTACTCGCAAACAACTTCGATGTTGTACTTGAGCTGGGCTGAGATCGGGATGATTGGAGCTCCCTCAGCTACTGTGCCTGTAGGGAGATGAACGGGAAAGAAATCCCCTTATTAGGAATGCTTTAAAAGTTTGTATAACCTAAAAAAGCAATTTACACCATTGTGTTTTTGTTTCATACCTATTGACCTTATTCTTCATGTACAAACGGGTGCAGCCTTTTGAATCTTTTTGGCTTGAGACTTCTGGTCTCATTCAGTTTTATTCATTTTTAGACTTTAAAAACTGCTTGTTATGCATTCTTATGCTTGTTATTATATTATTCTGCTTTGTCTGTATAGTAATAAACACACTTGTTTGTAGAGCTAGTAGTTTGACCGTTTTTTTGGCATTTATTACTCCTAGTCATTTCTCCCATAGGTAACTGAATCGCAAAAACTAATCACAAAAAGGAGCGCACTTCCACATTGAAGAATGAAGTCAATAGATTAATTGTTTTGTTCCAAAACAGAGATTAAAATTGTTAATGTGTTGCGTTTTGTTCTTAGTGTGGTTCACTTTTATACAGCAAAGTTTCTAAATGAACTAAAATAGTTCAAACAAGTCACATGCGAGCAAACTCTCCATAATTTTCCTAACAGATAAACAGAACTCGCTAATAGCTAATAACTCTTTACTTTCATATTTAAAATGAAAAACACAATTACTGGTGGGAATGACATCCCGCCCTACTCATTATTCTCTCTTCATATAGCCGTATATATGACTATTACACTGTGATATAGCACGGTTCGCTGGATGGTATTGCTTCTCACTACAAATGAACAGCTCCAGAGTTTGTTTCAACTAAGCTGAAATAACCTTGTTCAGGTGATTTCAGACAGATTGTTTGGTGTGGATCTGAGCGCGATTGCAGTGTTCACATGCCCAAACAAACTAAGCTAATGGGACAAATGCGCCAGGATTCGAAATAAATGTCTAAGTGTGAAAGCACCCTAAAATAATTTTTTAAAGGTTATACATGGTGTTTACACAGCATTGCTCTGAAAACACTCAACACAGTGTTTTAGTTTGAAAATGCTGGCATTCTGTTTCAGGCACGGCGCTGGGGTTTTAGACAAGCACATTCAGGCATTTTCCTCGATAATATAATTTAAGAAGTATTTTTTGCATTGCATTTCTAAATAGGGAAATCATATTAGCAGACAATGACTATCAACTTTCAACATTGTTTACAGTCATTTAAACAGTGCTAATGTTGTTTTGAAGTCATAACTGCAAGCAATTTTAGACCAAATATTTAAAGTAGCCTGGTAAACAATATAGGGAGTGCATCACATGTTGTCACTGTTCAAAATTTAATGCTAAACTAACTTTACCTCAATAGGCGCGGCTATCCAAAATAGTTCTCTGATTGGTGTTCTGAACTATTGCATATCGATCCCTGATTCATCAAGCCACATTCAAACGACCTTTACACAATCGGTAGACGGCAAGTAGGGATGCCGGCAAAACATTAAGCATAAATAGTCACACTTCATGCATTTAAGGCTGTATAGTGTGCACCGAGATCATTTACTGTAATGCAGTAAAAACAGCAGCCTAAATGTGCACTAGTATAAACGGTACCTTAGAGGACACATAAGCTAAAGACAAAGTAATAGAAACAACCATGTTAAGCCCAAAGCTTGATTTTTTTTTTGAAGTGTAGCTAGGTAGCTAAAAAGTCATAAGTATTAAACAATATGAGGGCATGTAAATTATAAACAAAATATTTTGGGCATCAAATATGCATTTAGAATGAATAATATCTAGTAAACAAGCAATCCACAAACAAAACTGTGCATTGCTAAGTGTATATATTAACGCTTTATTAATTCTCTGCAAAACAATGCAAAAAATACTTCTGTATTAACAGCGCGGTACTTATAAAAGTATACACTACCAGTCAAGCTTTAATATTAAGAATGTTCAGAAGGCCTGCAGCAAAATTATCAAAAGTGACAGAAAGACATTTATGTTGCTACAAAAGGCTTATCTTCAAATAAATCCAGTCCTTTTGAACATTTATTTTGATCAACATCTAAAAGGTAGTGTGATTGTACACCAATTAAAGGCATAATGCACCTAAAAATGAAAATGTATTCACCATTTTCTCACCCTCAAGTGGTTCTAAATTTTGTGTTTCTTTTATTCTGTTGAGAAACATTAAGAAAGCCTGGAAACTGGAAGACATTAACTTGCATTGTAGGGGAAAAAAGATTTTGTGTTTTACAGAAAAAAGAAACTCAATCAGGTTTAAAACTTAAAGAGGGCTATTAAACGACAGCGAGATTTGAATTTTTATAGAGAACTATGCCTTTAAACCTCTCTGCAGTGATAATGTTATGGTTTTCTGCTACCAGTAAATCTATATTTCAGATAAAACATTAAAGCTAAAACTCTTACCTTGCACAAAAGCCAGGATCTGTTCATACTGCTCTTTGGCCTGACTCTCTTTCACCAAGTCGATTTTATTTTGCAGAATCAGTATGTGCTTGAGCTTCATGATCTCAATGGCTGCCAAATGCTCTGACGTCTGAGGCTGAGGACATGATTCATTGCCAGCTGAAGAGGGAAAAAAAGATCATCATTAGCCACTTGTACAACAATAACAGTTTGGCTTAATTTCAAAAGAACCCTACATGTTGCAAGGTAAACACCCACCGATTAGGAGCAGCGCAGCATCCATTACAGCAGCACCGTTTAACATGGTGGCCATCAAGATGTCGTGACCTGGGCAATCCACAAATGAGACATGTCTGAAAAGAAAAAGTAAAAATCATGAAATGCACACTGGATCTCTGGAGCAATACAACTGAATTACATGAAATGTAAATAATAAATTTGAATACTGATCAACATACAAGTGTGATTGCAAATATGATATTAAATTTATGCAATAGTTACAAGCAGGTTTAGGGTGTTTTTTCTTGCCTTGTCAAAATTTTCTCTGGCCTTGCCCAAAATATGTATTTCTTAGCCACATTTTAATGTCAAAACAGGCCAAATACAGTTGCACATATACACTTGTCATTCAAAGTCACTATCATGATGTCTTTAGGCCATCGGCGATGGCATCGTCTATCGACCCAACCCTAATAGCGTTAAAACCAAAGTGCAGCCACACATCAGGTCTAAAAGCTGGAGGCACCTTTATATTTTATGCCATGCTCACTCTTGCTTACTTATGATCCCGTACTACTTGGCGTTTTGTTGATCGCGAGTTAGAGACATCTACAGGAGCGGAGGAGGGGGTCATTTGGCACAACTTGAATCGATACTTGAGGTTGGACTATCGATACACTATCGTAAAAGAAATTATCGCGATAGTTAGATGTATCGATAATATTGCTCAGCCCTAGTGGCTACCCTGCATTTTTAGACAGAATATAGCCTGTTTTGCTTATGAAATTAGCTTCAAATAAAGCCAGAGCAGAACATTTGTGTCTCAGAGCAAATGCTATCATGTGTCTCACACATCAATCATTATTAGTCCATGATTCGATGATCCATCCTAAATTAATCAAACATTTAAGGAATCATTTCAAGGAATTTTTTTAAAAGGCACTCATAAGGACAAGGTTGCTCTGTCATCTACTGGCACTTGGATGTCAGATTGATTTAACAATCAATCTGCCAGCCAATGTACAGCACAAAAATAGACCCAGCAAAACTGTTTAGTTACCATTATCAAAAAAAAAAATCCATTTAAAATTTTAACTCATTTATTTATTTTGTAATTTTTGTTTTCATTTTGTAACTAAAAAGAAACTGTGCAGTAAGGGTTGCACAGACTAGTCAGCTGGTCTGCTTTAATGCTCTGCCACACTTTTTGATTGACGTCAACTGGTCACAATGCGCAGATCACATGGTTTTTGACCTGAACTATATGAAAGGTAGGTTCACTGAATGAAACTCTCCTCAGATTATTGAAATTAATTTAAAAGTTTTTTTCCTATTGTGAAATTGTAAAAGTGTAATTGTGAAAAAAGCCCAACTTGAGCGAGATTAAGTAGCTTTTAGTGGTAAAATATGCATCTGATCATGGACTCGACAGCGAGTAGTCATATAGCCTTTGTCCTTCTTGCATTGTTATGAAAAAACATAAACTGGAGCACCCTGAGGAATCCAACGCGAACACGGGAAGAACATGCAAACTCCACACAGAAATGACAACTGGCCCAGCCAGGACTCAAACCAGTGACCTTCTTCCAGTGATGCGACAGTACTAACCACTGAGGCACCGTGCTGCCTTTATGCATTATTTTTGCAATAAAAATATGTTATTGCTACATTCTTAGTAAAACGTGCAGTGATCAATGTGTTGACTGCATTTATTTTGCAGCAAAATCAGCCCATGCTATTGTTAACGAAATGAAAAGTGCTAATAATGCATTTATTTGCCACTAAAATTAGTGATCGGTAATGTTGCATTGTTTTTGCAACATGTTATGAGCTGTCGAACAGCATGTGTATATATTTTTGCCACAAATAAATGGCAAATTGTGGCATGTTGCAAAACATTTGCATCTTGAGTTTTATTAATGACATCAGCGATCAGTCGACATCAGTACATCACTGAAAAAGTATTTCAAACTTTTCTTCACACATAAGCATATAAAAAAAAAACATAAAACTCTTTACACCAAAAAACATTGCTGTGAGAATACCAGGACCTTTCCTCTCAACACTTCTAAAACGTAATCTAATAACACATTAATAAACATACCGGACTAGTTTGAAGTTGCCTTTGGTGCCAGAAATGTCTGTAGGGAACTCATCAGGTGTGCTGCTGCCACACGACCTGTAACACTCTGGCCGTGGACAACTTGGGTCATCCAATTTATACACCTAAATACACAAGTTCAATGTAAAAAAGACACATTTTCAAGAAAAACACGATAACAATCTAAATAAATCAAACCTGGGGAAAAAAAACACTATTAACTTCAAAAGCAATGACATGTAACAGCCACTCTTAGAGGTGAAAAAAAAACTATTTTCCCTAAAAAGAGAAGCTGTAAGTTACTGTTGCAAGCTTAAATTGAGTCAAATAATTGCTATTTCTAGCTTCTGACTCAGAGTGTAGCTTGCCATTTTTTTTAATTAGCTCAGTAAAAAGCATACACACCTTGGCATTAGCATAGCCCAACTTGATTGTAATGTTCCTCTCCAGCTCGTTTTTAAATCTGACAGTGTGAACTCCAGAGATGGCTTTCACCACTGTTGATTTTCCATGGGCTACATGACCAATAGTTCCTACAGACAAATCAATAGGTACAATTAATTAAAATCTGGACTGAAATGACATTACTTGCTCTTTAAGCAGAATCTTACAGAAGAAAAAATTCTTACCTATGTTTATTGTGGCTTGTCTGCTGATGATCTCTTGGGAGAGAGGAGTCAGTTTGCTCACATCCTATAAAGCAAAACCAATCTGTTTATACCAATCAATAAAAAAAAATAAAAAAAAAACTAGAAAACTGTTTATCAGGAATACAAGATCATAAATTAAGAGTTGTTGTGTATAATCTTGTGAGATGAGTGAATGAAATGAATAAAAAAAATAAAAGAAATTAATTTTTACATTAATATAAATATATATTGATGTACATGTACTTAGTAGAAATTAACCATTTATCAGGCGAGGAGCCAAATAAGAAAGTCATTCAGGTTCAGTAGTCTTGTAACAACCCCAAGTAACATTCCAGAATTTTTAAATACTATTTCAAGAAGTGCCCAATAAATGATTAAAAGTCTGTCAAATTTAAACTTACAATGTTTTGCTAATGCAAGATAATCCACTAAAAAAAGTTTGTTTTTGTAATCTTAAAAAAAAAAAAGTCTGACCATTTGCTTCTGCATTTGGAGGGTATACTTGGGTGATATCAGCAATATTCTTTACCACAGCCCTCATACCGTTAGTTTGCTATGTGGGAATGATGTGCAACAACAAAAAACCTTCGACCCCCTACTCAATATTCTGTTTCAGTTGGAAGTACATCAACAAACTGAAATAAATCTCTCTGGTTCAAGCAGCCTTCAACAAAAGTTTATGAATGAATGAATGCATCAGGTGTTTCAGTTTGTATGAAGTGTGGCAGACTTGTTTTAAAAAATATCTGTGTTGGCAATGACAAGTATTGACATAAACATAGTTCTACAAAAGAATGACCAATTATAATAAGTGTAACAATATTCAATGTATTAGGTATTAATATTACAAACTCATCCACTTAAGTCGTGATGTATCGGTGACGACGTATGGAATCTGTTTCCAGGTCCAAGCAGCTACTTATATGAATTGAGAAAGTATTCATTTATGACTACTTTTTAGTCATATCACACATTAGAGTGAATTTTAAATAAAACCATGGTGTACATGACAGTCTCTGGACTGCATCTCAGACACCAAAATTAACAATTTATAAAAAATGTATCATTTTCTACCTATCGGACATTAGGCATGGTTATATATTGCGATAGTGATTATCGAAATACATCGCTTTGTTAACATTTATTATTACCATTTGTTGAGTCTCCCTATACAGTTCGATATAGCACTTGGACCCGGAAGCTGCTTTGTGTGACAACACATTAAACAAGTGGATACAAAAGGAGGAATCACTCAGTAACTTTTGTGGAACTAGTAATTATCGATTTATTTGTAAAATAATAAACTAAAGACAGCACAGTAATTCCATCTGATCAATATATTTCAGTATTAATTTTGTCAGAAGATAAAAATATTATGTTGTGTTTTCTCTATTGTCATTTGCACCTTTGTTCCATTTTTAACATCAAAACAAAACAGACTACATATGCTTAAAAATACAGTCATTTTTGTTAGTAAAAGAATCATGAAACATTTTAAACTTTTGAATCAGAACCAATCTGAATTGTTCAAACCTCTAAATTTAATCACTTAATTAAAGGTGATTTTCATAAACATTTTGTCAGTAAAGCTGGTTCAGCATAAGCTATCAGATGAAGCAGCTTTTATTACACACAACTAGGGATGTAACGATTCACTGTGAGTCGGCCGAAAATTTATTCAAATACATGACTATTCAAATCGATACAAATGTTGAATGAATCGCCATACGTTTTTTGAACAGGTGTTGTGGTTACAGTGGTTATTTCTTTTTAAGAATGTCAAATGCCAGCACAGTCAGTTTTAGTTTGTTTATATTAATGATTCTTCTTTAGTTTGGATTATTCTGCTTTTTTAGGGATTTTTTTAATAGCAATTTAGTTATAAATATATTATTTTGTAAAAAAAAATGTGCAGCATTTAAGAAAAAAATGAAAGGCCTCTTCACCTTAAATTTGTTTAAAATAATTGTGTTAAAAAAATCGTGACTGAATCGTGAATCTAGTATCATGACTCGTATAGAATCATGAGTCTGGTGAATCGTTGGATCCCTACACACAACTATAGTTCGCTAAAAAGCTATGCAAAAACCACAATCAAAATCGAAGTTCATTTATTCTGACAATGATCATTCTCTGATAATGACAGCTGTTTGTGTAGCTCCTCAGCGAAAAACAGCTTTCTGTAGTAAAAATACCACAAATAAAAATAACATGTTTTTGGATTTCTTCTTCTTGAAGAATTTGGAGTTTCTGCAACAGAAAGCGCTCACTGCTGACCACACAATATTGTTTTCCTGACAAGATGTGCATAATGAAAAGTTTTGATTATTCACTCCTAGTTCAAAACTTGTAACAGCCTCTATGAGAGGGAAAAAATGTTTTCTCCCTAGAGAAGGGAAGCTGTAATTCGCTGTTGCAAGCTTAAATTGAATCAAATAATTGCTATTGCTAGCTTTTGACTCAGAGTGTAGCTTGCAATAATTAATTTAGGAATATACTGTTATATTGACAAACAATTAATAAGTAAATTGCAGTAACCATATAAATACGCCATCGTTTCAACAATAATCACAAGTTAACTTATAGGGCTTGGCATAACGTTACTGAAACATCTACTGTCAACCACATCACACGAGACGTCAATGAAGAATTGCTTAGAAGTTAATACAACCAAATTTGTCGATGGTTGGAACGATATTAAAAAATAGAACGCGGTAAACAACAAACAACAGTGATTTAACAATATTTTCATATCATTTCTACACGGGGTCCTTCTCCATCCCCGAATGAATCATGTGGTGAGCTTTCACCGGTACTGCTAACAGCACGCTTGCCTTCATCAGAGAGCACAAAACCACCCTACTCGAACTGACGACGAAGACGGTACATCTAGATGATTTCATATTACATAAATGAACACAAAATGCAGACTTACTAGTGTACTTAGATCTTGTTTATAAAGATGAGGCTGACCCAACGTTGTTCCAGACTCGTCGCCCGCCATCTTGAAAGAAAAGGAATGAGGGTATGACCAAGCAAGCGCCTGACCGTTTTTACAAAGAAATGCATGCGATTAAAAACTATTCCGTAAAATTATGTCGCAGTGTCGGACATATAAAATTAAATAAAGTTGTAATTTTTATTATTACATTGTATTAAAGCATTAAACACGGTAAAAAAAATATAAACTCATTTATTTAACGGCGTCCAGGAGGTAACGTTTGGGATGATGCAATCCGATTCTAGAAAAAAACAGGAAATTCTAAGAAGAGAAGATAGACCGGAAATCACATTCTAGATCATAATTAACATAAATAAAATAAAAGCAACAACATACAAATATCACGATTTACCTAATTGTGATTAACGTCTGCAAACTTGAAAACACGTTGGGCTGATACTGATGAAACAAGGGTCCGTCTTATTATAATGACGTCAGAAGTTTTGTAGTTTTTGTTACTGTTCGTAAAACTCACGATCAGTATGTTTCCTTCAACCTATTTTTATGCGCATTTTGCTTGTGCGCATAAAAAACGGTTGACGGAAACGCCATGAAGCGCATAAATAACTGAGTAGTAAACGTTTTATTCGATAAGAAAATATGCGCATAAACTACGATGGAAACACTTTTACCGCACAAATTTCAGTGTGCGCATTAACAAATGTCATGTGATTTTGTTATAAGAGATCATCTGATGATAAAAATGTGTATGAATGGACAAACCAGCAGGCTGAGCACATTATAAACCATCTGAAATGATGTTTTGGTCATTCTAAAACGCCTTACCGTTTAACTATTAGTGTTATTATATTATTAATGACATCCAGAATCAAGAGCGTCTGTGCTCCGCGTCTGACACCTTCAAACGCCACCGCGCGTTTACTGCGTGTCAGGATTGCCTTCTGAGCAAGTCATTTATTAGATGAAGAAAAGATCGCCGCAGCTTCTCCTACTGCAGCAAATTCTGTTTTTACTGTTAATATTTGGCGCCAGTTAATCAGGAAGTGACGATTTTGTTCGCTTTGACTCGTTGGATGTAAACGCAGCTTTATTTGCACGTCTTTTATGCGGTAATCCAGTTTGCGCATAAAGTTTATTCGCATTTTTGGATGGAAACATAGCTAGTGATAGTTATATGCGAATCGACTGTTTTTGTTTCATGATTTATATGGTAAGAAATGTACTTTGACAGTCTACAAATGCTGCAAAAATGCTGCAAACTTTCACAAAAAATATTTAGGGTTTAGTTTTTTATGCCCGTGTAAACTGGATTTATTCAAAGATATGCGGGCTGTTCATTCCGCTGTGGCGACCCCTGATAAATAAGCGTGGACTAAGCAGAA
Organism: Danio tinwini; assembly: GCA_903798205.1. Taxonomy (NCBI): domain Eukaryota; kingdom Metazoa; phylum Chordata; class Actinopteri; order Cypriniformes; family Danionidae; genus Danio; species Danio tinwini. The sequence continues at coordinate 5,175,006 of CAIGQZ010001197.1, forward strand.
GGGAAACGGACGAATAAATGATAATGCATCTGATTTTTGGTCTCCAGACTCTTCACATCAAAGTAAATGTAAGAAAGTGATATATGTACAAAGAAACATTGTTTGGAATTATGTCTCCAGTGTTGCAAATAATTTTAATAAAAATTAAATGTCAAAATATAGGTGAATATCATCATTCAGTGAATGTATGTATTTAATATGTAATATATATATATTTATATATATATATATATATATATATATATATATATATATATATATATTATTATGTAAAATAGGCTACTTATAGATCAGTAACATGTTGTGACACATTTATAAACAAACAAAATAGCACATTACATCTTGCATGCAGCTGTCAAATTTCAACTGTTGCACTGTTGAAAGCACTGTTGGAAGATTAGGAAAATCTGGAAATTAGTTTTTAACCAAGTTAAAAAAAATGATAGTATCTAAGGAAATGAGCACTGGGAGGGGAGAGGTTTTGTGTATTCATATATTTTTAAAGTAAAGTGATTGCCTTAAAAGTTAAAGAGAACTGGTGACACCTCACCTAAAATACTTTTCCATATCAGTTTTGATTTAGAGGTAATGTATGAAATTAGCGTGAATAAATATAGTCTAAATACTGTCAAACTGAAACATTTCAGAAACATGAATGTGGAGAGTGCATCATGTGTCTTGTACAGAGCACAGTGTTTGTTTTTATTGATTTATCTATATCTGTCAAAAATGGTACAGTTAATCAACATTCACAAATGTAAATGTACACAGAAAAGCCCTCTAATTGTCTCTCTAATATACATTTACTGTATGTTTTTAATACTGTCCTTTGCGCCATATAGTGTTGACCTAATTTTTTCCAATCTGCTGAGTAACTTCCCTTCAGGGATCAATAAAGTACCAATAATGTGAGAGGAAAGCTAGTTTAAAGCATGCACTACATTGTGAAGAACCATAATAAGCTCTTTTTAGTGTGCCAGGGTGTATTTTATTACATGTGAACTAGATTGTATAAAAAATCTGCAAAAGTAAACAAATAGAAAATATAATCTTAAAAATAGACTGAGTAAAAAAAATTGAAGAATTTTGGAAAAAGGTAGCCTTTGACTTCTGTAGTATTTTTCCACACGATGGTTGTCTAAAGCTACCAGTTACCAATTTCCAATGTTCTTTAAAATATTATTGTGTTTAACATAAAACAAAACCAAAATAAAAACGAATAAACATTTGAGGGTGAGTGAATGGTGAGGAAATAAACTTTTTTGGGGCAAACTATCTCTTTAAAATGCTGATAATACAACAATGCTTTATCACACAATGGCAGCAAATTAACTTGGTCTTCATTTAAAATAATTTATAATCAATAACAGAATACCATTTATAGGTCTACCAAACACAACTTTCATATTATACTTGTGTTATATTACTTTAAACTTCATTTATAATACCCTTATTGTAAAATAAATAAATAAATCTTTGTAAGGTTTGTACATAGCTATTGTCTGCTTGTTAAACTGTACTTGTTTGCTTTTTATTGCAACAAATACTTCTCCATTATGAAGTACTGTACATAATATAATATAATATAACATAACACAACATAACATAATATAATATAATATAGGGCGACGCAGTGGCGCAGTAGGTAGTGCTGTCGCCTCACAGCAAAAAGGTTGCTTGTTCGAGCCTCTGCTGGGTCAGTTGCCGTTTCTGTGTGGAGTTTGCATGTTCTCCCAGTGTTCGTTTGGGTTTCCTCTGGGTGCTCCGGTTTCCCCCACAGTCCAAAGACATGCAGTACAGATGAATTGGGTAGGCTAAATTGTCCATAGTGTATGAGTGTGAATGAGTGTGTATGGATGTTTCTTAGAGATGGGTTGCAGCTGGAAGGGCATCCGCTGCATAAAACAAATTGGAGGTTCATTCAGTTGTGGTGACCCCGGATTAATAAAGGGACTAAGCCGACAAAAATTTATATAATATAATATAAGTGACGCAGTGGCGCAGTAGGTAGTGCTGTTGCCTCACAGCAAGAACGTTGCTGGGTCGTAGGTTCGAACCTTGGCTGGGCTGGGTCAGTTGGCGTTTCTGTGTGGAGTTTGCATGTTCTCCCTGCGTTCATGTGGGTTTCCTCCAGGTGCTCCGGTTTCCCCCACAGTCCAAAGACATGCGGTACAGGTGAATTGGGTAAGCTAAATTGTCCGTAGTGTATGAGTGTGAATGAGTATGGCATCCGCTGCGTAAAAATCGTGCTGGATAAGTTAGCGGTTCATTCCGCTGTGGTGACCCTGGATTAATAAAGGGACTAAGCCCACAAGAAAATGAATGAATGAATAATATAATATAATGAATAAAACAGGAAATTCCCCCACTCAAATCTTGCAGACAGCTTAATGCATTATTTAAAATCATAATATAGTCATAAATTATATGCTCATAACGATTTCCAGCACTGTGATGGTCTGAAACATATCCATTTATACTCCATAGACAGTCTATGCAGTGGACACACAGAAACTCCAACAACATTTCCGTCCGACCGACAAATGTTCGGGAAATGACGTCAGTGCAGACAATAATATGGCGTCTACGATCGCTGTGGAGCCTATAGACAAACAACATTTAGCGATTCCGTACAAATAACATTGGTTTATTGTCACCTAAAGTCGCCAATGGGTAGCACACCTCCGTCGATAATGAGATTTCATCTTTAATTTCTCTGCTCTTTGTCTGACATCAGCACTCCATGTCCGAAGGACCTCGGGCTCCCTGGTCGAAGCGGGGTTGCGTGGAGTCGCATCGCCGAGGTAAAGCCTGCTAAAACCCGTCTCATTTCACACAGCAACATTGTCATGCTTCAAAACACACTCCTTTCAGCTTGGCGTTACCGGAATGCTTTTGTTTGTAGAGGGTTGACATTTGCTAGGACGTGTCAGTGGTGATTATTGACTGTGTCTATGATATTGACCTATCTAGGGAGCTCCCTAGGTAGACAGCATGTTTGGTCATTACATGTAAGAGAAGCGTTCTTGAGATTTAGGGACCACGAATGCTGTCTAGGCGGACAAATTAGTAGGTGACACAAGACACAAGTCTTTTTTTGTTCAGTTATTGAATTCTGAACATGTCATATACAGTAGATGCGAATAATACAAGCTTCTCTGTGAATGTCAAGTGTTGTTTTTGTGTCTGATGGGGATTTGCTGAGATTTTGAGCATGAGGTCATTAAAACTCAAAGGTTTTCATTCATATAAGGTGTAATATAAGGCTGAAGACCAGTAGTATTTGCCTTTAGTAGTGTTCAAACTTTTCTCTAAACGTCTTATTAGTTGTTATTATTACAGAGACACTTAACACTGTATGTCAAATTTTTTTTTTATTGTAAACCATTAATCGATGTAAAATCAAGAGGCATCTGGGTAGTTACTGGAGCAGTTTTTGAGGCATATGAGTGACATCTCAAATATAGGGCTCTGTACAATTTTTACTTATTTTAAAAAGAAATGTCATGTAAAAAACAACTATAAAATTATGATATATTAAAATGTAAGAAAATAACATTTATTATTGTAATATTAATATAAACGTAAATCAGTTAATATTAATTTCTGTACTACATATAAATGTGATTTTTTTTTAATGGCAAGCCTGAGTTTTTGTATACAGTAGCCATTACTTTAGTCTTTAGTGCCATATGATCTTTGAATAATCATTCTCAGCCCCCTAAACCTCACTCCCATCCCAGACGAGCCCCCATGTGTAACCCACCAGTCCTACTGCACCCAACCCTTGCTGAGCTGGGATCGAACCGGTGATTCTTTGTATGGGAGTCGGTTGCTCTAACAAGGAGGCTAAAGGCCATGGAGTAAGGTTTACCTGCATAGCACTTCCCTGGCTGGTCTTTATCAGATTCATGATTATGATCGATGTTGAAATAATTTGTGCTGGATCATGTGGAAACTTTTTACATTTGATTACAATTTATTTTAAGATTCTTAAATTAATAGAATATTTAGATGAAACGGCTTTTATCTGAAATGTGTTTTTTTTGTAACATTATAAATGTATTTGCTGCAACTTTTAAGCAGTTTATTGCTTAGTACAGGTTTCCTTAAAATGAAATTTCACTTGTATTACACATGTAAATTGTGATTCCTTTAGTATACGTCCAATTTTTTAATTGTTTTCAAAATTTTGCAAAAATGCAAATAAACACAAACGCAAAAATGCTTTCTTTTTAAAAATGTTTTCTTCAGGTAAACACGGTGATGTTTAAATGACCCCAATAAAAATACATCAAATATATCCCATTAATATTACCCCAATAAAATAAATGCTGTGTTTTACACAGCAGGAAATTTCACAACTAATTACATTGAGACTGTAAATAACACATTGATTTGCACATGATATTTTCAAGTAGATATGAAAATTAATGAAGTTGCTTAGTTTCCTGTATTTTAGCAGAACCTTTTAAAGGGTTTTAAAAGATTATAAAATTGGTAAAAGAAAAAAAAACAATCAAAGAACATAAATTATTATTATTTATCCTGTCTGTTTACAAGCATCTGGATGTGGTCTTTGTTTTAGAGCAGGGCAAGTACAAGCAGAGGAAATGTGAACGTCCCTTCAGCGCAGTAAAGCCCACGGTTGGCCAGGAGGCCTCGAAAAGGTAATGCCACAAATTCATCACACTACTGTTTTCTTAACTGCATAACTTGGAAAGGATGAGGAACATACAGTGCTACTCAAACAGTGTCATACATATCAAGAGCCCTGATATACTAAAAGGTAGTTCATTTAGGGCTTAAAATGTTTTGTTCAAACTAGGGCTGGGCAATTTGGCTTAAAATCAAATTTTCTAATAATTGAACATTTTAACTCAATTCCGTTTATTCATTCATTCATTTTCTTTTCGGCTTAGTCCTTTTATTAATCCGGGGTCGCGAAATGAACCGCCAACTTATCCAGCACATGTTTTACACAGCGGATGCCCTTCCAGCTGCAACCCATCTCTGGGAACATCTATACACACTCATTCACACTCACACACTACGGACAATTTAGCTTACTCAATTCATCTGTACCGCATGTCTTTGGACTGTGGGGGAAACCGGAGCATCCGGAGGAAACCTACGCGAACGCTGGGAGAACATGCAAACTCCACACAGAAACGGCAACTGACCCAGCCGAGGCTCGAACCAGGGACCTTATTGCTGTGATGCAACAGCACTACCTACTGCTCCACTGCGTTGCCTCAATTACGATTAATAAACGATTATTTATTTTTTTTATTTTTTGTCCTCATTGTTTATGGACAGGTTTTGTACAGTAAATATGCGCACATGTTACAAGTCAGAGATATTTGAATGACGGGTGCATTGCTTAATTTTTAAATAATTGAAGGAAACACACACTATTATCTATGATTATTTACTGAACATCAATGTTGAACAGCTGAAATTAAAACATACATCACCTAAAACAAAGTCACGTTTTCCTTATAAAAATTTAAACAAATAAATTGAAACATAATTTTCAATGTTTTTCATATAAAAAGTAAAAATTAGGAATATCTCTTCTAATTAAAATAACTGTTTCTATAATTGTCTATCCTGTAAATAATATTTTAAACAGTGCATTTCTTGTATCTTCTGTAAACAAATATTTCAATGTAAATAATAGTTTTAATGTAATGGAAATTATGCCATCTCAAGGCATCTCTGGTGCAGCTTACATTCATCGTCAATGTAGTGCAAAGTAAGGCTCAAGAATGGGTCCACTGTCAGGAACCGGTGAATGTACAACAACTTTAATCATAAGGTAAACACAAAACAAAAGTTTCCATATAGAGCTCCTCCATGAGACCGGACACTTGTAAACACTAGCTACAACGGGCTGTCCCGCGACTCTCCGTGCTGCCCACACTTGTTACCACTACCAAACCGACCAATCACAGAGCTTGTGCTATACGTTGTCTTGACGTGTAGCTAACAGAGCAGGGTCACGTGACTTCACACGCGGCAGGGAAAGTCAAGTAAAATTGAAATGGAAAATTTTGATTCATTATAGGTTCTGAATGTCGATTTCGATTACTTTTTGATTAATCGCCCAGCCATAGTTCAAACTGCCGAGAGTGTTTAGATTAATATGTAAATATATGTTGCACGTTTTCCTCCCGTTACCACAATAAACATACAGCTAAATTAACAACAATGGAAAAACAGCAGCTAAAGGATTAGTTCAGGAGCTAATAGTCCAAATTGCAGTTTCAGTGCAGCATCAAATGCCTCTACTACACAACACCATCGAAGTAAGAAGAAACTTGTCTAGCAAAATTATGTTTTTTTTTGTTATATTTTGTTAACCAGAAATGCTCCTCAGCTTCACACATTAAGTAATCATGTTAAAAAGATGCATAAGGCAAAACTTCCAAATAGTCCAACATTGTTGTTTCACTAGGGTGGCACAGTGGTTAGTACTGTCGCCTCACAACATGAAGGTCACTGGATCGAATCCTGGCTGGGCCAGTTGGCATATCTGTGTGGATTTTGCATGTTCTCTCTGTATTTGCGTGGGTTTCCCCCACAGTTTAAAGACATGTGCTATAAGTGAATTGGATGAACTAAATTTACCATAGAGTATAAGTGTGTGTGTAAATGCGAGAGTATATAGGTGTTTCCCAGTACTGGGTTGCGGCTGGAAGGGCATCCGTTGCATAAAAATATGCCAAAATAGTTGGTGGCTCATTCCAACGTGGCGACCCCTGATAAATAAGGGACTAAGCTGAAGGAAAATGAATAAATGTTGTTTCACTTTTTTTTGAAAAGGTATTGGGTTTAGCTTAGGGCTTGTGCACACCGGGCAATTATCGTGTGTAATTATCACTTATGTTTAATGCCATGTGATTAAACAGAGTGAGCTAATGTGCACACCAATGCACAAAACACCAGACATGAAAGTGTAATAAAAAAAAAAAACACATTGGGCTTGTTTTGGTTTGACACTTTTGTCATGTTAAAAACCGACCAATGAGATTGGTGCTTTTGTCCACATGCCTTGAGCTGCTGAAGTTGCAGTAAATGCACACAGTTGGTGGCACTAGCATGCAAAAATCAGAATTGTTCTAGCCGAGCACACAGGAATTGCAAATCAGATAGTATTAAATGGTGGGTTTCCCTGCAAACTTTTGAGCAGGTGTTTGTGTGTTGTAGAGGAGAAGGTTAAACAGAAGCAGAAAAGCTTATGCGACAAATACACATGGAAAAAAGCATAAAGGTGACTTCTTCTGTGCAACAAGCCGGTGTCGTCACTAGTAAGAATCGATTGTGCATGAAGGTTGTATAACAACTCTAAATAAACACACTGATGATAAGTGTGAGTGATAAACCACCGGGTGTGCACAAGGCTTCAGTCTTTGCATGTTTAACTTTGTAAACCCTTGACTGTCTTGACTATCAATAACTACGTAAAGTTGTGTACACGCATCAAAGGGGTGATACAATAAAAGACAAACATTTGTGGTTAAAAGTGTCCTATTTTAAATACAATTTAGAAAATGACTGAGAGTAGCTATGTTTCCATCCAAAGCTGCAAATTATATTTATGGGCAAATCTGCAATATGGCAGGAAACATTTGTGAATGGGGTATTTGAGTCAAAGACAACAAAAACGTCACTTCCTTATGAACTGATGCTAAATCTCAAAAAGAAAAACTGAATTTGTTGCAGTAACAGAAACCACTATGGGCCTTTTTTCTTATAGAATAAATGTCTTGCACCTCAGAAGACTAAGACAAATTGCAATGAATGCGCAGTGGCTTGTGGACGCACAATACCACTTCTTTGGAGCGCAGCCACTAAAGACAGTTCTGAGAGATAATAATACTGAACCACTTTGATGGCAGACTTTGGCTGAGGCATTTTACAATGACCAAAACAACATTTCAGATGTTTTACAATGTGGTTGATCTGCTGGTTTGTCCAAAAGTGCAGTATCAATGCACATATCAAATTATCCGTTAAAATAATATGTAATGTAATTAATGTATTTATATAGTGCATTTATCATGTATGGCCATACATCCAAAGCTATAGGTGGAGTGGAGAGACAGTCATACAGCCATTTCGTTGGATGGGGATGATTGTGAGGTCATGATGGTTGAGGGCCAAGGGAGGGAATTTGGCCACGAGGAGAATTTCTTTACGATAAGTGCTATGAGATTTTGAATGACCACAGAGAGTCAGGACCTCAGTTTAACATCTCATCCAAAAGGATTGAGCTCACTGAAAGTATAGTGTCCCCTTCACTATACTGGGGCATTAGGACTCACAGGTTGAGCACCCCTGCTGGCCTCACTACTACCAACAGCAACCTAGTTTTCCCATGTCTCCCATCCAGGCTCAGCCCTGCTTAGCTTCAGTAAGTAACCAGTCTTGGGCTGCAGGAAGGTATGGCTGTAGTTGTCAAAAAAAAAATCACTTTTTTGATGCACATACTGTAATTTGTTCTGTAAATGTGTTTCCATCATCGTTAATGCACATTTTTTATCAGATAAAAAGTTTATCCTACTTAGTTGTGCGAATAAGTTTTTTATGTGCATTATTAAAATGTATGCACATGTTGACGTTTTTTTTGTATGCAACATTCCAAAATGCACAGAAAAATAGGTGAATGGAAACAGCAATTTTTGCTAGATAAGACCCACATTCTCCCATCTAATCCCTTAAGAAGGCATCTGCTATAATCATGTGGATGCTTGTACCAGCTCTGCAATTTGGCAAAGTCACATCAAGTTTACATTGCCATTCAAATAGAAGTCTGTGTGGCTTTCAAATAGTTTTTGCTTTTCAAATTAGTGTTTATGTTAGTACTTAAGCATGTCTGACCTTGACATACTAAAAAAAGAAAAGGCCTGGAGAAGATTTCCAAGTTGAAGAAGGCAACAAAGAACTTAAAATAGTTCCACATAATAATACTTCCACAGTTTAGTTTATCAACTGAAGCAAAAAAGAAACTTTCCTTTGTTATGTGGTTTCAAACTTCTGTAACAAATGTCTAACTAACACCATTATGCCTGATTTAGCTAGAAATGTATTTCACAGTATATTGATGTATTTTACAGTATATTGGGGCATTAAATGCATTTTTTTTCCTCAGCTCTATATTAAAATGAGCAGATTAAATGTTAAAATGTTTTTCTTCTGGTTTATTTTCAGTGTGCAAAGTGGCATATATGTGTTCGGGATCAAAGATCTTCTGCCTCATTTATGTTTCAAGTAATTGTTGCCTGTTTGCACACATCGTTGACGTTCGGTTGTTGGTGCATCTTTAGTATTACAGTCTGTTGGTGATTATCACGTAAATTTAATGATTGGGGCTTGTTCAATTTGTCATTTAGGTGAATATCTTCAGAATTAAATTTCCTACGGACACGAGAGGTACTGTCCTCTGATTGGCTCGGACACCACCTGTGACATGCCCGTGGCCAATCAGAGGTGAGTGTGCTGTGTGTGTGTGCTGTAGAGGGAGTGTGTGGGGGAGCATTGAGATTGAGTTTGGCTTTCAGCAGCAAAAATTGAAGTGCTGAGGTGTGAAAGTTCTTGAAGTCCTTCCAGTGCCTTTATTAAAGTCTGGCATGTTTTTTCACCTTCTATTATTCACTAAACTACAAGTAGATCAAACTATTAGCTTGATAATGAACTTGAGGAGATGCTGTTTAGTTTTATTAAGCATGTAATGGAAGATTTGAGTAAATATATTTTGTTTTAAAGGGATAGTACACCTAAAATTATTCTATACTTTAGTTAAATGAAACTTTTAATGAAATAAGTGTCTTATGCTTACCAATTTTGCATTTATTTAATAAAATAAAATACAGTCCAAAATGAGATAGCCTTTGTAATATTATTTAAAAAAAAAGAAATAACTGAGTTGTGATGAAAGAACTTAATCATATTAAAGGAAATGGAAAAAGAACAGCAAAAAAGTATTTTTTATAATATTATAAAATGTATAATATTTTAATATAATAATGTTTTGAGGAGTTGGGTAAGCTAAAATTGTCCGTAGTGTATATGTGTGAACGAGAGTGTATGGGTGTTTCCCAGTGATGTGTTGCAGCTGGAAGGGCATTCGCTGCGTAAAACATATGCTGGACACGTTGGCGGTTATTCCGCTGTGGCGACCCCTGATTGATCAAGGGACTAAGCCGAAAAAGAAAATGAATGAATGTTGAATGAATTAAGAACATGTTTTGAGCTGGAAATATTAGAATGATTTCTGAAGGATCCTCTGACTGGGATGCTTTGACATCACTGCAATAAATTACAATGATATATAGATAGATAGATAGATAGATAGATAGATATAGAAATGGATATAGAAATAGATATAGAAAAAGTCATTTTAGTAAAAATATTTAAGAGTTCTACTGTTCATGCTGTATTTATTTGGTATTAAATAAATACAAGCTTTGTGAGCAGAAGAGACTTCTCTAAAAAAACATTTAAAACCCTACTGTTATAAAACTTTAGTACTGTATGTAGTGTTATGTGTTAAAAATGTTGAAAAGGCTTGATTTCTTGTATCTATATCCAGTTTTTATTCATATTAGGTTTTTAGTTCAAATCAAGTCAGCTTTATTTCTGTAGAGCTTTCTATAATCTATGCCAAAGCTGCTCTGCATGGATGATCAGAAAAGGATAAATAGTCAAATAATAATATTTCCTATTGTGGGCCGTAATCAGCAGGTTGAAGAATATTGATTGAATACTAGTTTAGTTCTAGTTAGTTAAACAAAATATTTAGTTCAAAATGGTAAAATTGAACAGAATTCACATGATTGGTCATCATTTTATTTAGTGGTGTGTTTAGGGCCCTCCTGGATTCCATTTATCATTAAAATCTGGATTCCATTTTAATTGTTTTTAAACAATTTCCTTTTGTTATTATGTTAGTACAAAGTTAGTATTAAGCTGTTGATAAGATGCTGTTAGTTTCTGTGTACATGATATGATGATATTTTTCCACATAAAATACTAAAACACTTATGATTAATATGACTAGACCAGGGGTGGGCAAACTCGGTCCTGGAGGGTCGGTGTCCTGCACAGTTTTGCTCCAACGCTAATCAAACACACCTGAACAAGCTAATCAGTGTCTTCAAGATCACTAGAAATCTATAAGCAGGTGTGTTTGATTAGAGTTGAAGCTAAACTGTGCAGGACATCTGCTCTCCAGGACCGAGTTTGCCCACCCCTGGACTACACAAATTGGTCATTTTCTGTAAATGCAACTTGTCTCTTACAAGTCCCCCCTAATACTTTTTTCCAAAATGGGATCGTTCACCTAAAAATGACAATTCTGTCATCATTTACTCACCCTTTATTTTTAGTTTATTTCTTCTGTTGAACACAAAGGAATTTATTTTGAAAAAGGCTGGAAACATGTAACCATTGACTTTCATAGTATTTGTTTTTGCTACTATTGAAATCAAGGATTACTGGTGTACTGGTTACTTTGTGTTCAAAAGAAGAAAGGATCTTAAGGTTTGGAACAGGGCTGCACAATATATCGTTTCAGCATCGATACTGCAATGTGATCAATCACAACAGTCACATCGCGAGTATATGCAATGAGTCTGGATTATAATTGAGCATTTTCCACATGTTTTTTTGAGGCCTGTGACTGTGTGAGGGTTTTTAAAAGCATTCATTTTATTGAATTGTTTATAAAAGGAAGACTATGCAGTATTATTTCACATTTCATCATTCATTTGCTGTATACCTGAATACATTTCAACTCTTCGGAAAATAATAAAACACTGTTTATTTAATCAGCATATTTTTCTTATTGAATTTATCTATGCTTGTAAATTGTTTATTATATTTGACGCACTCCCCTAAAGAATGTTCCCAATCAAGCTAAAATTATAGATTCTTTACAAACATTTATTCAACTCATCTACACTGTAAAAAATGCAGGGTTCCACACAATTCATTCGTGTTCTTCCAACACTAATCAATTAAGTTAACTTAACACTTTTAACAAATTTATGTTGATTGAACAGAAGAAAATTAAGTTGTCCCAAAGAAATTTCAAGAATTGTGTTGTTTCAGCTCATTTTAAATGAGTAGTTTGAACAAGCAAAAAAAAATTTTTTGAGTGTAGTGAAATTATATTCATATCTCAATATATATATATATATCGCAGAATAAAAAAAATATTGCAATGTGTAATTTTTCCAATATCCGGCAGCCCTAGTTTGCAACCACTTGAGTGTGTAAACAGTGAGTAAATTTTTTTTTTTTGGTGAACTAGTCCTTTAATGTCTATGACAGTTTCAGCCTTGTCATGTTGTGAATCAGTAATACAAGAATTTAGATTTTTGGTTCTTTAAAAGTCTTTATCCATCAATGTTGGTTGCTACTGAACTCTAAGACAATTAATTTAAAGGACTTTAAATGTCTTTCCATCACAATTATGGTCTTTCCAACCTTGCAGAGTTGACCAGATGAATTAGTCACATTGACTCATCCCGACAGCTCATTTATAAGAGTGTTTGTGTCTCCGCAGGTGCCTAATGGCAGGGGATGTGGAGGTTTACCTTTCCCAAGTGCACGACGGCAGCGTGTCGTCCGGCTTCAGAGCCCTGTATGAGGAGCGACTGCTTCTCGATGTCACTCTGCTCATCGAGGAGCACCACTTCCAGGCGCACAAGGCTCTGCTAGCAACGCAAAGCGACTATTTCCGGGTCATGTTCACGGCAGATATGCGAGAACGTGACCAGGATAAGATCCACATGAAGGGGTTGACGGCAGCCGGCTTTGGTCACGTCCTTCGCTTCATGTATTATGGCTCTTTGGAGTTAAGCATGCTCACGGTGCAGGAGATATTACAGGCTGCTATGTACGTTCAACTCACTGAAGCTGTAGAGTTCTGCTGTTCCTTCCTGCTGGCCAAAATCTGCTTGGAGAACTGTGCCGAGGTCATGCGTTTGCTGGAGGACTTTAGCGTTGGCGTGGAAGGCGTGCAGGAGCAGCTTGATGCGTTCTTGTTGGAGAACTTTGTGCCCCTGATGGCGCGGCCGGACTTCTTGTCTTATTTGAGTTTGGAGAAGTTGATGGCATATCTGGATAGTGACCAGCTGAGTCGGTTTCCAGAAATTGAGCTGTATGAAGCTGTGCAGGCCTGGTTGAGACACGACCGGAGACGCTGGAGACACACGGATGCGGTGGTGCAAAACCTGCGCTTTTGTTTGATGACGCCTGCCAATATCTTCGAGAAGGTAAGAATGGTCCCTTGGTTTATGTGTGTGAATGACAAATAGCAGTCTGCTCAAAGGAAAAGAATATATATAAAAAAAAAAATCACAGGGTTAAACCTCAGGTTCCAAGATTTTACAAGGACATTCTTTATTGGGGCTTGGGAAAACTTGTGTATTGGTTTCAAGAAAAGTTCAAGTGTAATCACTTTAAAATGACTTTTTTTGCTAGTATGAAACTTATTATTTACTAATACTATAGTATAAGTTCAATCATAAACATTAAGGGGTTAGTTATTTCACCCAAAAATAAAATTATTGAATTCTGTAGCTGTTACCTGTATGTTGTTCCATTCTCAAGACCTTCATTTATTCTCATCTTAAGAACACAAATTAAGATGTTTTAGACGAAACCCTGGAGTTCCCGATGCTCCGTTCTGTTGCGGAAGAGAATACAAGGGGGAACAAAAATAAATAAAAACAACTTTACAGTTTTTTTTTCCACACAAAAGTGTGTGTTGAGCTTTGTATGATTACAATTGACACTTTACAGTTAACATTTGACAATGTTTTTGGTAAGGATGTACCGATACCAATACCAGTATCGGATTGATACTAGTTTAAAAATAAAAGTTTATCAAAAATAAAGTTTCACACAAAAGTAGTTAGAATTACGACAACTCACAATTCACAAAAAAATTAACCAAGTTTAACAGACATAAGGAGGACAAAGCGAAGGGACTGTGCCAAACAAAAGAAAAGAAAAAACAAAAATCAACTAACCCATTAAACTCTTCCCCTAGAACAGGGGTGCTCAACCCTGTTCCTGGTGATTGACCTTCCAGCTGATTTCAGCTCCAACCCTGATCAAACACACCTGAACCAATTATTTAGAACGTGAGGAACACTTGATAATTACAGGCAGGTGTGTTTGATAAGGGATACAACTGAAAACTGCAGGTAGGTCAATCGCCAGGAATAGGGTTGAGCACCCCTGCCCTAGAACTACAATATTAAAAAAAAGTAAACCTTCAACATCGTAGACGTCGTATCCTACCTACTCGTCCTTCCAAAACAAAACTTACAAGTGTGGCACAAATCCGTAACTTAGTGTGTATAACTAAAAGAATGCTGCATGTGCGCCATGTACATCACGTGACAGGGCTTACCTATTCCCTCTCATCCGTCTAAAATAATACACAAATACGATGTTTACACTCTAGGAGTCTGTTCTTTGTACCTTGCTTAAATGATCTAAGATGATTTGGCAGATCCGGGATCTTTTGATCTCTGGCTAATTAGGTTCTTCAAACAAGTTCGCGAATCAGATTTAAAATGTCTGGATGAACCGATCTGAGAATACTACGTGTGTTGGAAGGACAGATCTATTGATCCACAAAATCATGATCAACAATGCAACGATTAGCTGACGGCACAGCAGCGTGATGACATCATCTGATTAATATTCAATTATCCATGTAAGCAAAATTACATACAATTCGCAGTAAACAGTTTGTTAAATATGATACGCAATAACTTTCCACCTTTGTTGTGGGCTACAGGCTTTACACTTTCATATGTCAAGAGTTTTTAGCAATTTATATAGTTTTACAGTTAGAGTGGATTTTCTTTTTTATAGTAACCATCGTAGTATAGTAGCCGGTCTCTTAATCGGTGTAAAGAAAAACTGGGTGATTACAAAAGCATTTTGATATTGATAAAGGTGTCTGCAACTTTTATGAAGCATCAAATCACTGTCATATTAACTGTTGAAACATGTTCTTGACTGCATAAATGAATTATTCCTTAAGAAAAAAAAGTTGCATATTGTGCATGTCTATTTTCATACACAAATTGTTCTAAAGTAATCTAAAAAGTCAATATCAATAAGTTTTCTCTTTAAACCACCAGGTGGAAGTCTTTGTAGTTTTATTTCGGAGTGCTGATTTATATATATATATATATATATATATATATATACACACCAGTAGTTAAAAAATATATATTTACTATTTTCCCAAGTGTATATAAGAACACTAATACTGTAAGAAAATATCAGACTTCAATACATACTTTCAGTATTATCTTTGCTTGAACCGACCCTATCTAATCCTGTTTATATGAAATTAGCCTGCTCCCGAGCAGGTTTGAGCTACCAGAACTGTTGCTATAACAACAACTCTCAGATGAGTTTCGAAGAACGAAACAATCCTGGATCATGTCAAATCGCCAATATCCAAATCCAGCTAACCGAGTAATCCATGTATGAAGCACAGACCCTAGTTCCCAAAAGTTTGAAACAAAAACATTTCAGTATTTACATGGCAAACAAAGCACACTAACAAAAGTTAATCAATTGATGATGGATCAAAGCAAAAGGGGAATAAACACACACTGAAATAAACGTCAAACACAGCTCAAGTTCACACAAAATGACTCTATAAGTGACAAGTGGACTCTACAAGAGAGTGACTCCATAAGGTAACATGAACTCACACATTACATAATTGTGTGCAAGTCGTGGACGCTTGTCAGCTCAAGGATAATTTATCCTTTAAATGTCCATGCTTAATCGGTAATCGATAAGGTCTATCAATTTACAGAGTTATCAACAATGTGTGTATATTTTTGGCTTAGAATAGCCTTCTGTTAAAGATTTTTGTGTTAATTTTTGCTACAGGCAAAAAAAATCTAACTTTGTTTCAAATTAATTGCACTTTCATTGAAACCAAATCTAAGAAGTATCAGAATCGGTACTTGGTATCAGCAAGTACACAAATTAAAATACTCGGTACTCGTATCGGTTTGTAAAAAAAGTGGTATCGGTTCATGCCTAGTTTTTGGTTTCTTTTCTTGCTTTGAATGTCTTGGGATTGTTGCTGTCTATGAAGGGTCAGAGAGCTCTCGGATTTCATCGAAAATATCTTAAGTTGTATTCTAAAGATGACATATCAACAGTTGTTTGGCATTGGCTTGTTGTGGTCTGGCCTTAGGACCTGCAACTGTTCACATTTCAACAGAGTTTGAAGCATTCAGGCACAATTGTATATGTAAATTTAATAAAGATTCATTTTATTGAATCATTTGTACAATGAAGACAGTGTTATTTTACATATGATTGTTCAATTTTTGTACTTGAATACTATTTGACTTCCCATAAAACACAATTCATTTCACTTCTATTTTTGCTATGTTGTATTTATATAAGCTTGTAATTTTTCTTATTATATATTATGGATGATTCACTCCCCTACAAAATCCTCCCTATCAATCTAAATAATGAAATCTTTACAAATAGAGCTATTTAAGCTTTCTGGGTAAATTGTATTCATATTGCTATATATGTAATTGCATATTTTTTCTAATATTGTGCAGTCCTATTGTGTTTATAACTTACTGTTAGTGTATCCTGACATTTATATTTAAGTATTTTTTTCCTTTACACCAGGTGAAGACATCAGAGTTCTACCGTTATTCCCGCCAACTAAGACTAGAGGTAGACCAGGCGCTCAGCTACTTCCATCAGGTTAACGAACAACCACTGGCGGAAACCAAATCCAACCGCATTCGATCCGTGAGACCTCAGACTGCTGTATTTCGTGGAATGATTGGCCACAGCATGGTCAACAGTAAGATCCTCCTCCTTCACCGGCCCAAAGTCTGGTGGGAACTAGAAGGCCCTCAGGTGCCACTCCGGCCAGATTGCCTGGCCATCGTCAACAACTTTGCCTTCCTGTTGGGTGGTGAAGAATTAGGCCCTGATGGAGAGTTTCACGCTTCTTCCAAAGTCTACCGTTACGATCCCAGACAGAACTCTTGGCTACGCATGGCCGACATGTCCGTTCCCAGATCAGAGTTTGCAGTCGGTGTTATTGGGAAGTATATTTATGCCGTCGCAGGTCGTACTCGCGATGAGACCTTTTATTCTACAGAGCGATATGACATTGTCGAGGACAAATGGGAGTTTGTTGACCCGTACCCAGTAAACAAGTACGGTCACGAAGGCACTGTGCTCAATGGGAAGTTATACATCACTGGCGGCATCACCTCCTCATCCACCTCAAAGCAAGTCTGTGTTTTTGACCCGGGACGGGAAGGATCGTCAGAACATCGAACGCGGCGCACGCCAATCCTCACCAACTGCTGGGAGAACAAGTCGAAAATGAACTACGCTCGTTGCTTCCACAAGATGATCTCCCACAATGGGAAGCTGTACGTTTTTGGCGGGGTTTGTGTGATACTCCGCGCCTCTTTCGAGTCCCAGGGCTGCCCTTCAACAGAAGTGTACGACCCAGAGACTGATGAGTGGACTATTTTGGCCTCAATGCCTATAGGACGCAGTGGACATGGAGTGGCGGTGTTGGACAAACAGATCATGGTGCTCGGAGGACTTTGCTACAACGGTCATTACAGCGACTCTATCCTCACATTTGACCCAGAGGAGAACAAATGGAAAGAGGACGAGTATCCCAGGATGCCTTGCAAACTGGACGGACTGCAAGTATGTAGTTTGCACTTCCCAGAATACGTTCTGGAACACGTGAGACGCTGCAGCTGAGTCTCAGCAACTTCTGGACAGTTTAGAAAACAAACGTTTACAGGTGTGACGAGTAATACTAATACTGTTGAAGCTTTTAAACTGTAGGCCAGTGCTTATTTAAGAAGAAAAAAAACCCTTTTTAGGCTTTCATTGTAGAAAGGAAGGTTTGTTATTTGGTCCGAGCATTGGCATTCTTGTAAAAGAAAAAACGAAAGTAAAACAGACAACCTTTTTGCTCATACGTCTGACTCATTGCACTGTAATCATCCTATAGAGCACATAATACTCTTCATGTTTTCACACATTGTCTTCTCTGTGACGTTCTACTTCTATATCCCTTCATTCTATACACGGGAAGTCATGTTTTTCCACAAGTAGTCTACAAGCTGCGTTTAGAAATGGAGACTAGGGGAACTTAAGAAAAAAATGGAAAGCTTCCATGTCCCTTTTTTCTTTAATACTTACTAATCTAAGAATGCATCTGTGCTGATACTAGTGATGTTGTAGTGGATGATATTGACTGTAATCGATGATGTTGACAAGCATTGCACTTGTATAAGGGCGTATATTACTGCTCTACAATAACACCGGTCCTCCACTGCTGAATGCAAAGGGAGAAAAAGAGGACGGCAGAGATTAGGGGACGCGTAGTTCCCACTTCTTCAACCTTTATTAGTTGTGCTTATGCTTATTTTTAACTTATTTATTAAAATGGCAAAGCCTTGCCTTGATCAAATCCATGTAATGTAATGAACTACTTTCTGTGTGCGCGTGTGTGTGTGTCTGTCTCACGTTTGGTTTCACCAGCAAAGGGCTAAAGCACATATGCATCTTGTGTTTAATGTTTAACACTAAATGCAGTCCTAAAAGGTTAGGCGTCCACTAAGTATTAAATCAGTTGTAGTTAAAGGGATAGTACACCCGTTATTCAATAATTACTCAATATCACATTGTTCCAACATACTTATTTGGACCCCACTTAATGTCATTAAATGGATGAAGGATTATTATTTTGTGTTCCAAAGAAGTAAGCAAGCTTCTAATTGATGCGATGACCAAATTAAAAATCCCATCCAAGATTATTTTGGTAGAAGCAGAAGGTTGAAGCTGTGGTCCTTTAAACAAACATACATACAGTCAAAACAAAATAAGACAGATCATTTAAATTTTTTAAGACCTCAATATATTGTCAGGAATCATGTGTATTACTTTTGACTGTTTATTTTTCTGACTTCCTACATTTTCTAAATCATCAAGGACCACAGTTTTAGCTACAGATCTTCTATAATGTTCTACTGAAGAAAAACAAAAACAAGTATTTTTGGGTGAACTGTCCCTTTAAGCCAGATCTGGAAGATGATCGACACTGTAAGTTCCTGTTACGGACCCTTACATGTGATGCTGTGTGTTTCTTCAGAGTTCCTGGTTGGTTTGTACTTCCTCAAACACTGACTTTGACCTTTTCTCTCTGTTGTGTGACATCTTTCATCCAAACCTCATGTACATATAGATGCCAAACTGTGGTCTGTAAGGGTCAAGCTGTAATAATCAGACGCAGCAATAGATTTTAACCTGGTCTTGTTATTTATTTTAGTAGAATAACAGACAATAACTATAATAATGATAATCCACAGCCCTGTATCTTGTTCTGGAGAGGAGTATAATCAGACTGCTAACTTGTTTACCAGAATCTGGTGGCTCGCTGGTATTTAAAGACTTTGTAATTCATTTCCAGAAATAAATGTTCATACTGTCCGGCTGTCTAAGTTTTCTGACTGAATACAAGCACTTGCTGTGTTTTCTGTGTTTGGGGTTTAATGTGTGTTTGAGCCTCTCTCTTCTAGATATCAGCATCTTATCCTGTAGGTTTATCCCTGTAAGAGGATCCATCAGCAGGACATGTGCTGTGACCTTAAGCCTGTTTTCCAACTTGTGTGTTGCCACGTCTGACAGAAGGTAAACACAGCAGAATTGTGATTTCTTGTAGCTGAAATGGCAAAAGCTTGGTGCGGCACCAAGGTCATGGGGTTTGGTTTACAGGAACAGACCTTAGTTACAATAACGAGTGGTTATTTGAGTTACTGTGGCCTTTTTGAAGTGATTCAGTGTTCTCTTCTGACCTCGGGCATCAACAAAACATTTTCCACCACAGAACTGCTGCTCACTGGAGATTTTCTCTCGCCCCCCACACACACTGTTCTCTGTAAACCCTAGTGATGGTTGTGTGTGAAAATCTCTGTAGATCAGCAGTTTCTGAAACACTCTGTTCAGCCTGTCTGGCACCAACAATCAGGACACATTCAGAATTGCTTAAAACACATTTCTGCACCATTCTGATGATCGGTGTGAACTACAACAAATCATCTTAAGTGTTATTTTATATATATATATATATATATATATATATATATATATATATATATATATATAAATATTGTTGATGCGACATTGCATTTTAACTGTCACGCATGACAAAAATGAATATGGTTTTGTCAACATTTAAAATGCAGTAAATTTTGTCTGCCATGGACCTCTTGTTATAAAAACTGCTGTTATTACATTTTTTAAAAACATTTTTGAGCCAAATCTCAAAACTGTCCTATGGTGTGACTCAATCATAGTTCAATAACTAACTTTTACAAATGAAAAAGAGAATCATAAAAAAATATGCCAGGTCTAGTTTTAAAAGTGGCTAATTTAGTCAACAGTATATACTCAGTGGTGGAAAAAAAAAGTACTAAAAAATTATATTTAAGTAAAAGTAGCATGCCTAAAAATGTAGTGCAAGTAGAGTAAAAGTATCTGTTGTAAATATTACTCAAAGTATGAGTAAAAATAGACCCTTCAAAAGTACTCCAGAGTAGTGAGTATTACGCTGTAAAAAGCTGATGCATTTACCTGTAATTTGTGGATGTGTGTAAACTTAACATTCTGTAGTGAAGTTAGTCATTTCCCAGCAGACACACAACGTCATAAGACATAATATTAGGTTATATTTAGGTTGTGATGTCAGGTGACCAAAATTCAATGTCTTGTCAGCATCTACGTCTATTTTGATGCCTAATAACAACATCAAATGACATTGATATTTGGTCTATTTTAGGTTGTGTTAGAAAGCGACCAAAATCCAATGTCAAGCCAACATATTAAACCAACGTCATTTTGAAAGCAAATACCGACATTTAATTGTCAGGTATGGCAACCAAAATCCAACATCTGATAGTCGTCATAGTGGTAAGGTTTACACAACGTCAAGCTGTAACATCATTAGACATTGATATTTGGTTGCTTTTAGGTTGGATGTTGGACATTGAAGTCATCGGCCTGAAGTTGGGTTCTGATATCAACCAGATGTTCATTCCCAAACAAAATGCAATGTCCCCACGACATTGGGGTACAACGTCAATCTGACGTCATGTTGACGTCTTGTGCCTGCTGGGCGTTTAAGGCCATTTCGGTTATCATACAGTAGACATCTGTCATTTTCTTATCAGTGACATGCTTCTAAACAGTCTCTGGGTCTGGATTATAAATAGCCCATGTCTTAAGGTCGTTCATTATGATGTGGTTTAGCTTCTATGTGTGATTTGATTGGACAGAAATCACAAGACTAATTTAACTATTACTATTATAACTATTTTTCTAATCCCCATAGACAACAAAAAGTAAAGTAGTGACTGCAAGTTGAAGGAGAGTAGTGGAGTAAAAGTACCAATACTGCAGTAAAAATGTACTCGAGAGGAAGTAAAAGTACATATTTAAAACTACTTAGTAAATTACAATTCTTGAGAAAAAACTACTTAATTACAGTCATTTGAGTATTTGTCATTTTTTACTTGACACCACTGTATATACTAATATATATGGTATACTATATACTAAAAATTATATTTAAAAAAATAGATACATTTAATAAAATAAAGGCAGTGTAGATAAAAACTCAGTAACCTCTATGATGTGCACCTGTACATTTTTTTTGTCACAGAATATTTCGCATATTTAACTTTTTTGAAACACTATATAATTCAGTTATGTTGTCCTTTGGTGTGACACCACTATTTATTGAAAAAGTCCAACAATCAAGGCTGAAAATGAAATTGTAATAAATACACTCAAAAATACTTTTGCTGCTTGTTTAAAGGGCACCTATTATACCCCTTTTACAAGATGTAAGATAAGCCTTTGGTATCTCCAGAACGTATCTGTAAAGTTTCAGCTCAAAATACCCATCAGATAATTTATTATAGCCTCCAGAATCTCCAGAAATATATATTGATCTATTTCTCTGACAAAATATAACGTCAATAACAAATAAAGGTTCTGTAGTTACAATGGCATCTCTCACATGCTAAAAAGTGTTATATTTTATATGAAATTAGATATGGGTCATTCTACAGAAATGTGTTTTGTTTGCTAACCAGATTAAACAATTACCTTTTGACTTTGTGAAAACAATTTTATTTATTTGTGTAAATATTTATTTGCACATTTATTTAAAGTTCAGATGTACCATTTTTGTCATCGATGTTAGCTATACTTTTTTGCCAATATTAAAGTTTTTATGAAATATTATTTCTAGATTCTTTTTTTAGCACCGCAGAAAAATAATCGTAATTCAACAAATAGGGCGTTTGTGTTTTATTTATTTTAAACATGTTTGTTGAAAGTGTTATTTAATGATGCTAGCTCATTTACACAACAATTTGCTACAATAACAATGAAAATATTTGAAAAACATTTATAAATTAAAAATAATGTAACCATTTAAATCCTAAACCTTGAGTGTTAATCTTAATTCATGTGACGGGGAAAACAGACTAACACAGCGACACAATGAATCATCAGTGGGAAACACAATGATCCGCAGTGGTGTAAACCAAAAGAAAAGCACACTGCATAAAAAGTTGACTCAACAGTTTTAAAGGATCAAACTTTAGGACATTTTTTGTTTAACTTAAATTGGGTTTAATTTAATTTAATTGGGTTAAAAGTTGCGTCAATTTCTCTCTTTTTTTTTTTTACAGTGCAACACCAGTGATACAGGTGACAAGTTTTATAAAGAAAATAATTTTACAGAATGTCTGCAACAGGTATCTGACCACATGGACAATATGACATACTAAATTAAGAAAATTAAAATTAAACTAAAATAAAAAAAAAAATAAAAAATCCACCCTAACAATAAAATAGGTCACACCAGTGACTCCAACTAAATGCTTAAGATATCATGGGATATGATGAAATGTGACATTGGAATTACTATGGGCATTTCTTAAAGATCTTCAGAAAATATGAAGAAAATCAACTTATATCCAGAATAAGTGGAACTTTTTGTAATCAACAATTATTGTCAGGAAAGGTTGTTCAAATAATGAATTGTTTCATTTTTAAATATAAAGAAAATGTAAACCTAAAAAGTTTTTCAAGTGTAATATTTCTGTCAAGGTTAGAGAGAGAAGTTTCTGGCATTTCAGTAGAACTGGTGTTTCTGTATTATATCAGGGAAAATAAAGCATAGCTGTAACTTCTGAAGTGAACATCCATATTTTTTCTGTTGATTAAAACAAATTACTTTAATATACATTTTATCAAAGTAAACAAAAATACGACATTACCACGATTTACGAATAGCTAGCCTACTACAACAACAACAACGACGACAAATACTACGCCAAATAGGTTTATGAGTTGCGACGTTACCGCATAAAGCAACTTTAACCGTTCGGTCAGTCCTAAACATACAGCAAACATCAAACAATGTTAATTAAAGGATGTCGAAGCTGCGGTTTTCACAATTTGCTCAAGAAAAAAAGGAAACAGTCATCAGTTTCCTCTAAGGACAAAAGACCTGTATTGTGGCCAAAGCGCACGTGGCGCCGTGGCTTAGTTGGTTAAAGCGCCTGTCTAGTAAACAGGAGATCCTGGGTTCGAATCCCAGCGGTGCCTTTTGAGTGCGTGCTCTTCGTTGCACGCACTCAAAAATTACAATTACAATTAAAGTATTCTAGTGTTCCAGGACCAACAAGAGTGGAGCTTATGATGCAATATTTTAACCAATCGATACAGTAGGTGCGTTCGGCTCCATGCAGCGCTGCGCAGATCGATCGAAATCTGTCTTAAAGCGGTGCATGCCGGTTAGAAATTTTGGCCAGATTGATGCTGCGCCGACGTCATGTGACTATAACACATTGGCATCAAAGTACCGCGACAGCGCTCCGAGATCAGACAACTGACTCAGCCCGCACAGCATCTGAAGAGGGCCTGCTGGAGCTGAGATGATGACACCAATATAACACGATTGGCCAAGTTCACCGCATGACAACAACCACGTGTGTTTCAGGTTTATTATTGGACAAATTCCGTCTCACAAATTTCAAAACAAACAATTAACTTTTCATACCATCTCTATCTTGTATACATGATGCTTTTTAAAAGACTACAAATATTGTACTGCAGTATCAGCTTTTGTTAAATAATTTGTTCATAAAGACTAGATTGTTTGCACTGGTTTATTCTGCCTTTTTATACAGACTACTGTATTCAGCTACATAAACGATTTAAATGATAGTAAATAACCTAAATATTAACTAAAATAACTCTTACAGACTTGTAATAAAATAATTATCATCATTGATCCTGACGATTTCTTAGCAAAATAAGTTATATAAAAATATGTAATATAAAAATATATGATTCTAAAATATTTAATTTCCTGTCAAGCTATTTATGCAGAAATGTACATTGATGTACCTGCTCTTTCTGGGAAATGTCTACTTAAAGTGTAGCTCATTTATTTTCGTCATTTTGTTCAATCTTTTTTGGATTAAAGTGCTTATTAAAAAATGCTTTCATTATCCAAAATAATCCTATTCGTAGGTATTTATTTCCTTTTTATGTGCCCTCTGGTTTCCTCCTTATTTCTCATGCGTTTGTTATGTAGACTACTTAAATTTAATTCATAATTCCCTTATTGTTTAAAAATGAACTATAGTTTGTAGAGACTGTATTTAGTTTTATTTGTACTGTAAACCTTATGAAGATGCTGTGTTTACCTGGATATTATTGGAAGTGTGAGGGAAAGGAGTCGTTCAGAAATCTGCACGCTTACAATCAGCGATCTATCACTACACAGCTCATGCATTAGTTTCTGCCTCTATCTTGTAATGGACAGACAAGACACCAGGGGTGCAGGCAAAATAAGGACAAAATATTAGGTACACCGGCAGGTGAACTGAACGCTGGGCTTCGGGCTGGTGAGCAGCACTGAAAAGGCTTGCGAATGGAGAGCGGGAGCCTGCAGAGATAGCTTGTCAGAGGACAGAGGATGCTACAACCTCCTGGCTGGGGATGTGATTGTTTAAAAAAGCAGAGTACAGGTAAGCACTTAGAACATATAGCAGTTCACGGACGAGGTGCCACAGCAATGATTGCAAATAGAAATGATCTACATGTTTTGTTACTAGTAACTGCGTGTACTGCATCAGGTTAACTCTTTATATTCTCATATCATGTGTAATGCAACGTTGTAAACGTGACACGTGCTGCTTTGTTTACAGATTTAAATGCCTTCGTGAGCTCGTTCCACTGCCGTTTGTCGTTGCTATGGCCACCGCTAGCTGATCCTGCACATGTGCAGCGGTCAAGGTTCAGAACAGTTCAGCTTTTGCTGCTGTGTGGATTAAAACTGAATGTATGTCATACATATGTTAGTGTTTAACTGCACTGCTTTTGGGGCTGAGGTGTCTGAATAACACTGTTGAGAACCGGGTACTGTTTACTGTGGTGTTAGTAAGTTTACTTTGAAGCGTGTTTCGAGCGTCCGCTATGATCGGATCCTATACCAATGTTGGTGACCCGCGGCCGTGGGCTTGATAAACCGGGCTGGCCATTTTACTGTCTCGTGCTGAACGCTGTCGACCAATGGCAACAGGCTGTCATTGGTCCAATCAGTGCAGATTAGCTTCGCGCTAAGCAGGGGTTTGGGAACAAATGAATCGTTGAACGATTCATATGGGAGTCGCTGGGATAATTAGGTAAAAATAAATGCATATTATAAGACCATGAACGTGTTTTTTGACCTTGCATACATATCAGTATGTTGTTGACCCATAAAACTGAAATATGACCCTTTTCAATGTGTAATAGGGGCTCTTTAATGCATAGGAATGAAAGACAATCTCTTAAAATGTTAGAACTAAGGCAGATACATCTTCGAATAATATGCCATAGGTTTCTTCATGTGCTGTGTTTATTCCAACCAACTAGGTTGATGAATGTGTTGTCTTACTCTTAATCCTTATAGCAGATTAAAATGATCTGTAGGTGTCTGAAATGTTTGATTTGTGGTATTAAATAAAACCTATTTACATTTGCAATACATTGGTTGTATTGCAATACCGACTCTCAGCAGTCCTTTACCCCGGTAACTCAGAAGACACCCTCCACTCACTCACGAGGGAATCCCAAAAACATAACAGAAGCCACCCAATTAGGAGCACAGTGTTTCCTCAGGCCAGCCCGGCAAGGAAGACTTCAACAAATTCGCAAGAAACACGAACAAATGTTGTCTCTTGCTGATCTTAAGCAGTTAAAGATAAGCCAAATCTCTGCTTTTGTGGTTTCTTTGGTGTGATTATAAGATCTAGTAAGACGTACTAGAATTAATTTGGGACGGTTGTCTGCTCATTTTGCATCCTCTGAACTGCCTCTGTGTGTATGTGTGAATGTGTGTGTGCGTTTGTTTGTTGTTTGCTTATAATGTAGTTAGTTTCAAGTATCGTAGTGTAGCTCAATAAATCTTTGTCCTCCTTTTGTGTTCTTGTTTATGTGCTTCTAAGTCATTGCCTCGAGCTGTAGATTTTGTTACCTTGCTAAAAATTAACCCGATTCTGTGTTACGTTATTATCGTTGGCCACGGAAATAATATAAACAAGATTGGTAAAATACCATGTCTTCTATTTGCGGGACAAATGGTAGATGAAGTGTGAATCTTTTAATCTGACTCAATTGAATCAAATCTTCAAGATCTGATTCATTGATATGGGCTAATAAATCCCTGATTGATTTTATAACGTAGGTTGATCCCCTACACACTCCATACATATGCACACAAACACTCTATTCATATACAAACATGACACACTCTATACATATACACACCTATGGTACACTCCATACATATGCACTCTATACATATATATACACACACACAATACTTTCAATACATATGCACACATGGTACACTCTTTACAATCTATACATACATACATGATACTCTCTATACATATACACACTCTATACACACATGTCAGGGTCTGGAATAGAACCCGGGTCTCTGGCGTAAAAGGTGAGTTATGTAACCACTGAGTCTATATACACACACTCTCTCACTTCATTTATATACAGACATAATACGCTACATCCATACTCATACACTCTATACATATATACACATTACATTCTATACATATGCACATGTGATACATTCTATACTCTCCATACATATAAACACAAACACTCTATTCATATACAAACATGACACACTCTATATGCATACATACATTCTATATATATGCACTCTATTCATATACAGACATGACACACTATATATATATATATACACACATATGATACTTTCCATACATATGCACTCTATGCATATACACACATGATACACCATAAGCATGCACACATTCTATACATATACACACATGATACACTCCATACATATATATGCACAAATGACACACTCTATACATATGCACACATGATACTCTCTATACATATGCACTCTATACATATACACACATACACTCTATTCATAAACACATGCACACATACACTCTATTCATATACAGACATGACACACTATACATATACACACATTCTTTACACTCTATACATATGCACACATGATACACTCCATACATATGCACACATGATACTCTCCATACATATGCAATCTATACATATATACACACACACACACACACGATACACTCCATACATATGAACCCATTCTATACACTCTACACATGATACACTCACCCAGGTTTCTGGCGTGAAAGGTGAATTACGATTAGGTTTGGAGCTAAAATCTGCAGGACACCGGACCAAGTTTGGTGATCCCTGCTCTATACATATGCACACATGCTAGACTCCATGCATTTGTACACTCTATTCATATACAGACATGACACACTCTATACATATACACACATAGAATACTCTCCATACACCTACTGGGACTTGATGACCCTATAGGACATGATACATTATATACATACAGACATTCTTTCTCTCTCTCTCTCTCTCTCTATGTATATATATATACACACACACGATACTTTTCATACATATGCACTCTATACATATACACACATGGTACAGTCCTTACATATACACACTATACATCTCCATACACATACATTCTATTCATATACAGACATGACACACTCTACATATAAACACATTATTTACTCTATATACATATGCATACATGATACACTCCATACATATGCACACTCATGTCAGGGTCTGGTATAGAACCCAGGTCTCTGGCGTGAAAGGTGAGTTACGTAATCACGAAGCTAATGACCCTATTGGTTATGATACACTCCATACACCAGGGCTGTGTATTGGAATGGGCTTCACGATACGATACATAATACGATACATGAGTCACGATACACTATGTCACGATATATTGTGATACAATAAATATTGTGATATATTGCAATAGTTTGTATTAGTATGTGTGTCACATTATATTGACAACTTGATAAAGTCGGCAGACAAATAAAAATTCCAAATGCAATTTATTTTCCATCCATTCCAATTCATTAGAACTGCACAGTGTAATTGAACAGAGAACTATGTATATTGCAAAGCTTACAAATGGCATTTTTTTTGTCTAATTCAGTACTACCTGGTATAGCGTTTAGGGTTGGGTGATGTTGACCAATTTGGCATCGTACGATGTCTAATGTGAAACATTGCGATGGACGATGGCATCGTCGTCATAGGCGGAGGTGAATTAATTATTTATAAATAATTCATAAATTCATAACTAATTAATTATTTGTAGCCTACCGTTTCAACTACCTGACCCGCATGGCCTTTGTTTTACTCATAACCAAATCATGAATAAATAAAGATAAGTTACACACAAATTACCACCTGTCAATCACTTTTTTCCATGGGACTCTGGCACAACCAACAGAAACCAACCAACAGTATCTGAGGTTTTCACTAAAATTACTGAGCACAAGCGTGAAAGCAAAAGACTGAAGCACTCTACTGATGCTGTCACACGTTACCTGATAGATTCAAAAGACTGAAGAGTCGTTAGATTGAGACAAGATTAATTATCTTCCATCTGCCTCAGCATCGTGATGTCTACAGGCAGGGCCGGTTTAACCAATGGGCATTATAAGCACAGGCCCAGGGGCCCCTGCGCACTAGGGGCCCCTGCGGGGGGGGCGGGGTAGGGGGGAATGCTGATTTTGGAGTGTCTATTTAGGCTAAGTGCAAATAGCGCACCTCGTTGGAATAATCTAGTTGAGTGCTTCCCTCCAGCGCCGTTTGATCAACAGAGGCAACATAAGAACTTAAGAATCAGCAGGTGGGTGTGGAGCAGCTCGCAAAGAGCATGGTAACATGTTTTGAGGCGACCGATCATGAACGCGGTTCGAATCCAGCGTCTGATGAATACGTTTTTCTTTTTTCCCCCATTACATATCAGATTGGAAATACATTTATTTTCAATAGAAAGGAAATGTTTTTGTTTAAAAATGTAAATAAAGTATATAAAATGAGTCACAAGGTATTTATTAAGCATAATAATAATAAATATTCTATAAACAGTTATTTTCCACCTGGTGTTAAATTTTAGCAACATCTTAATATAATTAATCTGTATTTACAATGTTAGTCGCCCTGCTTCACCCATATTCTCCGACCTCATGGAGAAAGAGAGATAGAAAAAGCCCCTGAAGAGGAGAGAGACAGGAGAGAACTGGTATAGTGTGTGTGATTTCGGACACTTTCAGCTTTATAATCAAGTGCTTTTTGCCTGCTTTTCTCCATCACGAGGGAGACAGTAGAAATCATTAATCAGTGTGTGTATTATGGAGGACTCAGATTCATAGAACTGGATTGGAGAGGTGCTATATCCAAATCATATGCATTATAAACTTTGTAGAGGTTATACATTAAAAATACCCTTAAATATAATTTTTTGTACTGCTTCAGTAAACTTGGAACAAGTATAATAAAAACCATTAATTTTCACTAGTTATATTACTATTTAAGTAATATAATTTATATTACTTTATATCAAAGTGTGCTTTAAATGCTTTTAAAATCAGCTTAATCTTTGTTGACTATAAATATATGTACTATGTCATTTATTTTAAAAATGTGGGCAAAATATTATAGATTAGCTTTATTTAAAACATTATATTAATCTTATTTTTTAATTCAACTATAGGGGTGCGGCCTTGTAGGGGGTCCTACAAGACATTGTGCCCAGGGGCCTCTGAATTCTTAAACCGGGCCTGTCTATAGGCCATCGGCAATGGATGGTGGCATCGTCTATCGACCCAACTCTAATAGCGTTAAAACCAAAGTGCAGCCACACGTCAGCTCTAAAAGCTGGAGGCCCCTTTATATTTTCCGCCCTACACAACGAAAGGACATGATACACTCTATACACATGAGACACTCTATACATATACACTCTATTCATATGCACACATGATACACTACATACATTTGCACAGATTCTGTACA